>JAOWBR010184676.1:0-10478 GCA_028571145.1 Dionaea muscipula | reverse complement strand
AAACGAGAACTACTAACATGGATAACATCATGATAGCAAAGGACGCAGGCCAACAACATAATAGCATCGTAACATGAATGGACGACATCACATCATACAACAAATATACAGAGCATGCGCTGTATCAAACGTGGTATCAAGAAAGGCCGAAGAAGGATAGAAGCATAGGAGGTGGAAAGAAGTGGAGAGTTATTTACACCCCTCACCTGGGATCCCGCTAAAGCAATCACAAGCTAAAACACGTCACCACACTCCGTAAACCGTCACGTCACCACCTACGTGAACAATCACGGAGAAACCCACTAAAAGCGTCACAAAAAGGTCCATAATGCAAAACAAGGCAAAAACCTAATACGATGCAACTAGCATGCTCTACCTCTGCCCCGACTCAAACGGAACCTCAAAGCATGCCCAAGGTCCCTCCTAGAATGCCTAGGAGTCATACAAGAATGATCCACGATCAATTCACGGTGATTAGGTTGAAGAAAAACCGAGTTACAGGCTTGGGGACGTCTCCAGGGAAGTGAAATCAAAAGTGGCAGAAAGCCCCGTGAGAATTCTCTAAAGATATCTCTCACTGCAGAATTCTACAAAAACAGCTTCTGTCATGCACGAACCCGAAATTTTAACAACCCAAAATCCACGACAGTGAACTACACGATACCAAACCATCATCCACAAGTCCTAAACATCAAAATACACATAAACAAGCCTCTAACCAGGTCCCGATCGCGTCATAAATGAAAATCATGCATTGACAAAACTAATCTTGACAAACAGGGTAAAAACCGTTACCCGAATCCAAAAACACGCTTTCAATGCCTCATGGACAATCCTAGCACGTCCAAACGATCACCACTAATGAATTGACATGGAGAAATAAAGAGTACAATCAACTGATCACGATTCTTCCACATCAAAAATCCACACGAAAGAAAAAGAGGGAAAAACAACCTGACGCACTTACCCCGACGAAGATGGAAATCCTAAATCACCCTCCTCGTCGCCGTCAACCAGTCGCCGGCCTCCTCCACCTCCTGGTGATGCTTCCGGCAGCCAAGTAGAGAAAGGGAAAAGGAGAGAGAGAGTCACGGTAGAGGGAAGAAGAGAAAAGAGAAGAAGAGCAAATGAAAAAGGAGTTACGTATGGGCAATGAAACCCCCACCAATTCAGATTCCACAATGAATGAGGGGTAAAAGAGGCTTCTCCCCTCTCAAAATGAGATTAAAAATCTTAAAACGCGCCCCCCAAGTCTCGAACCCGGGTCTCCTCAACTTCAAATGCATTCTCCGCTTTCATTTAGCCAGCTGGGCTAGATGGAAGTCTCGAGGATTTAAATAACACAAATTAATTAAAAGCCGATCGGGTTATATGAAATAACACAAACAACTTAAAATTAAGATGGGTTATCACACGAGTCCACCCCAAAAAAATTATCGTAAAATCCAAGTAGGGCCACGAGGGCCAAAATAATATAATACCTCTAGGTGGACTCCTCAAAGTATGACTTTTAAATGAACACCCTTATAAAGGCCGTACATAAAACTAGCATGCTGTATAAATGGAACAGCATAACCTTTAAAGTCATACTTAAAGCAACACGATTTATAAATAACCAATATGCTCAATAAAAACCACACAACGTATAAATCATGCCGGATAGGGTATCGAAAATAGAACATTAAAATACAGGAAGGGCGGGAATAGAATGAGTAAGGCTCGTGTACACCCCTCACCTGATCAACGGATGAACTACAGGGAAAAGGCTAATCACGTACCCAGCCCCTACAGTGGTCAAACTCGGGTCCTGAACATCAACACAAGAAAGTCTCACTAAAAGCTCATCACGAACCGTAACCCACACCCAAAAGCTAAACTAACGGAAAAACACGCCACACACGTCATGCGACAACCCAAGGTAAAACAAAACACAACCCGACCTAACAATGCATCAACAACGCAACCCACACGTCGTGAACTCGACGGGAACTCAAACAGTGCACAAAAATCTAACTCCAGCAAGACTTGGGCTAAACACGGGCGTGTCCATGGAAACGGCCAGCTCGTGTTCAGTCCTGCCGTCCATATGCATGGATGAAACAGCGCGACATGACCGTGTCGTTGGGGACAAGCCCGTGCTTCGCTCAGCAGAACCATCCACAAGAAAAACCGATGCAAAACAATGCTTCAAACTCAACGAAACTCATCACCACGGAAACTCCTACATCCCAAAAAGCATCCTAGCCATCCAAGGATACTAAGTCATGCAAGGACTACCACCACCCACAAACAAAACCATGAAACCAACCCTAATCATGCAGTACATCTACCGACAACCTTTCCGACACCGTCATCGACCACAAACAAACTACCCACTCGACCGCAACCAAAACAAAAGCATCATGCATACAAACCCACGATGGAGAAGGCAATGATGAGGATAAAAATGATACCTTTACCCAAGAAAGATAGTGACGGGAAAAAGACGATCAAACGCCGTCAATCACAACCCTTCCTCCACTCGCGAGACCAATAACCCACACTCCTCCCCTGCCGGCGTTTGCTGCCGCCACTGCCGCTTCCTTGCCGCCGCTCGCCTCCAACGAGTGAAAGAGAGATGGCAAAGAGAGAGAGTAGATGGAGAAGGAGGGTTCGGTTATGGGAAGGAGAAAACCAAAAAGGGAAGAGAAAAGTTAATGAGGGAATGAATAAATCTTGAGGTGGTGTAAATCAAGGATTTCTGTAACCGAAACCCAAATCCCATCATTAAACACCATAGGGGTAAACTAGTCTTTCCCACACCATTTAAACAATATAAAATATTTCATCCAAAAAATATTAAAAACGTCGTCACCAAGGCTGAAACTTCGTCACCAAGGCTCGAACCCGCAACCAATCAAATAAAACCAACTAACCGCTTCCACCCGAATAGGCTAGGTGGAAGTCTTGAGGATAAACCAACATAAATAAAATAAAAACGACACGTGCCAAGTCTCATATCTTTTTAATAAGAATTTTATAAAAACTCGCAACAATCATACGTGTCATCAAATTTAAAACGTACTCTTAATATAATTATAACGGTCCAAACTAGTGGACGATAAAATAAAAATAATAATATTGATAATAAATAACCAATATTAACAAATAATAAATCTCGAACCCAAAATAAAATAAAATAAAATAGTAATTATTGAGCTCAATAAAACCCAATAAAATAATTAGTAAAATAAACCGACAAAAACAATGATAACCTGGACAGGTTATCACATCCTTCCCTCCTTAAAGGAGTTTCGTCCTCGAAACTCGAAACAAAATCATACTACGAAAAACCAACTAAGAATCAAATCCGGTCGAAGAAGAGTGGTTTATCACATCACTACCCCCTTAAAAAGAATTTCGCCCTCGGAATTCGAAGCGACCGAGCACTCGTGAAGCCAAGAGGGCACAACAAGGAGCTCGTAGCGATCGCACCGGGTCATGAAAGCAACCCTCGCCATGTCCCCTCCTTCACCTCAAATCCTGGGAAAGGTACAGAATCCTAAAACAATCCTATGCACCTAACCTTAAATCAAACAATCCTGGAGTCACTCCTACGGAACCTAACAAGGCTTAGCGATCCACAAACCATGAAAGAGTTCATACTACCAAGTCTCCATCTAACCAAAAGAAAACAGAAACCCTCAACAACTCGGACCCTTCCTCGCTTTCCAACCAACCCAACCTGCAGGTAGCGACAGGTGGTTCAACAGGAGGGGCAAGACACCCATGAAGACACCTACCACCACCCACAATCCAGTGCTTCCCTATTGGCTTCAACAAGCGGTGCGACGGGCGTCTTTGCCCCGTCCGTCACCTCGACTGTCGACGTCGGCAGATAAGCACTACTAAGAACGAGCTTCCTCCAAAAGTCACTTCAAAGGAACATCCAACCATAAACCAAAACACTAGAAAAATAACACCTCAAGTCAACGACCAACAGACTACGTAACTCCGAACCAACAAAACAAAACCAAACGCGCACCAGGCGTGCTATAAGACTCACTAACTAAAATAAACAAACCAACTGAAGGGGGTACCTAGAAGTCCACGACGCGAAGACTCACCACCCTGTGGTGCAACCGACCCACTCGAAGAGACTACCCGTCGTGGGCTCTCCGAATCCACTCCCTCAAGAAGTCTCAGCATCTCCTGTCGGTCGTCTGGCGGTGTGCTGACCAGAAACTGCTGACACCACTGAAACAGCTCCTATTCCGCTGGTGTGATCTCCTGGAAGAGTTGAAGCTGCTCGTACTCCTCCGATGAAGGTCTCCATGTGAAAATCTTGGTCACTCGGTCGTAGGTAGGCTTTATGGGAACAAACTCGTAACGGTATGAGTCTTTAGGCCTGGGTCCCTTTGCCTGAACCCTGCGGACCTTCTTCACCATGTCTGCAGAAAGAAAGCAACGCATACTAAACGGAACTAAAGCGGGAAAACTAAACAGCAGGATAAACGTACCTCTAATGGATGCCGGGAGACGTGCCTCTTTCTAATAACCCAAAAGCAAATCATACAAATCAAACACAAATCATGGTCTAGTCTAACCTATCCTTAGACAAATTGGACTAAACCTGTCTCTGATACCACAAATGTCACACCCCACCCCGGGTGGACCGGCGTACGACTCATGGAACCGTCCACGAACCGCACAAGCCTAAACCCCAACCTCAATAGCAGAAATAAGTCAAACGGGTGGAACTAAAAAAATCTCTATTAACTGAAAAGGAACCAGCATGAAGTCTAAATCAAAGCTAGAAATCAAAAGGAAAAATCTCCCAACTAACAATCAATCTCAAAAGTGTTACTCATCTAATCTCAAAATGAAACTCATGGCATATACGCCACAAATCCAGTGCCATCAGACGGATCTCAAAAGTCAAAACTAGATCAAAGTGCTAAGAACTAAACCAAACAGTAGAAAGTCCAAACAACACCCTATGAGGCCACATCGTCTCCCCGTCGCATCCTCCTAGCGTGAAACCTAACTTAAAATCACAAGTACCGGGGGTGTACACAGGGTGAGAATAGAAATCAGATAGAGGAACATCATATAACAAAAACGGAACTTCCATGAGGTGTGGTAGTGACCTGAATCAAACGTAAGATAACCATGCCTGATCACCTTAGTCCATAGTACGGAGGTGACCAGGTAGCAACAGGAGGGGGCCACGTCCTATGAGTACAAGAGGGACTCATGGAAGATAACACGAGAGCGAGATGATGGTACGAGGAATATATTTAAAATATAACTCAAGCATAATATAAAACGTACCGTCACATGAAACCAGTAAATTCCTCTATAAATCCACAAGAACGCATAAATAATTATGACATACTCGTGATAAAAATCCAACGGTAACCCACAATATATATAACACAGTCAAAGTGCATAAACCTCGTAAAGCAAACATAAAATCTCAAGGGAAGTCGTGATATGGGAAAACACATCAAAAACATCCAAAAGTCTCAAATATATCCAAAAACCCCCAACCCGTATCACCACCCCAAAACTCAATGGTAGCACCCGAGGTCTACCACAAAAGGATACTCAAAGGTGTTCTAGACACCCCAACTCGATCTAATCTCAACTCAACTGCCACCACCAACACCAACATGGGGATCTCCGCCATACATGGCGTGTAACCGGGAATGGCGTCCGACATCATACTAACGAACATATTCGCCGTCCAAGTCCAACTGTGTACAATTCAATGAACCTAAGGACGTTGTGTCATACCGGGGTATGAGCCCGCGTGGCCAAGGTCACCCCAGAAGGGCCGGAGAACTATCCCCTGAACTTTCTCAATTATATCACAATTATTCTCAACTCAAGTCTCAAGTTCTCAAATCTCAAACCCACCATAAAAATACCCCGAGTCCACCCCAAAAATAATCGTAAAACCCAAGTAGGGCCACGAGGGCCAAAGCAAATATAATACCTCTGGATGGACTCCTTAAAGTATGACTTTTAAATTAACAACACATTTATAAAGGCCGCACTAAAACCTAGCGTGGTTTATAAATGAAACAACTCAATCATTAAAGTCATACTTAAAGCAGCACGATTTATAAATAACCAATATACTCAATAAAAATCACACAACGTATAAATCATGCTGGATAGTGTATCGAAAACAGAACATAAAAATACAGGAAGGGCGGGAATAGAATGAGTAAGGCTCATGTACACCCCTCACCTAATTGACGGATGAACACCGGAGAACGCTAATCGTAAAGTCAGCCCCTACAGTGGTCAAACTCGGGTCTTGAACATCAACACAAGAAAGTCTCACTAAAAGCTCATCACGAACCGTAACCCACACCCAAAATCTAAACTAACGGAAAAACACGCCACACACGTCTCATGCGACAACCCAAGGCAAAACAAAACACAACCCGACCTAACAATGCATCAACAACGCAACCCACGCGTCGGGAACTCGACGGGAACTCAAATAGTGCACAAAAATCCAACTCCAGCAAGACCTGAGCTGAACATGGGCGTGTCCAAGGACACGGCCAGCTCGTGTTCAAACCTGCCGTCTATATGCATGGATGAAACAGCGTGACACGGCCGTGTCCATGGGGACACGCCCGTGCTTTTCCCAGCAGAACCATCCGCAAGAAAAACCGATGCAGAACAACGCTTCAAACTTAACGAAACTCATCACTGCGGAAACTCCTGTATCCCAAACAAGTCCTAGCCATCCAAGGATTCTAAGTTATGCAAGGACTACCACCACCCACAAACAAAACCATGAAACCGACCCCAAGCATGCAATACAACTACCGGCAACCATGCCGACACCGTCATTGACCACAAACAAACTACCCACTCGACCGCAACCAAAACCGAAGCATCATGCATACAAACCCACGATGGAGAAGGCAATGAGGAGGATAAAAATGATACCTTTACCCAAGAAAGATAGTGACGGGAAATAGATGATCAAACGCAATCGACGGCAACCCTTCCTCTACTCGCGAGACCAACAACCCACACTCCTCCCCTACCGGCGCTCGCTGCCGCCGCTGCCGCTTCCTTGCCGCCACTCGCCTCGAACGAGTGAGAGAGAGATGGCAAAGAGAGAGAGTAGATGGAGAAGGAGGGTTCGGTTACGGGAAGGAGAAAACCAAAAAGGGAAGAGAAAAGTTAATGAGGGAATGAATAAATCTTGAGGTGGAGTAAATCAAGGATTTCTGTAACCGAAACCCAATTCCCATCATTAAACACCATAGGGGTAAACTAGTCTTTCCCACACCATTTAAACAATATAAAATATTCTATCCGAAAAATATTAAAAACGTCGTCACCAAGGCTAAAACGTAGTCACCAAGGCACGAACCCGCAACCATTCAAATAAAACCAACTAACCGCTTCCACCCGAATGGGCTAGGTGGAAGTCTTGAGGATAAACCAACATAAATAAAATAAAAACGGCGCATGCCAAGTCTCATATCTTTTTAATAAGAATTTTATAAAAACTCGCAACAATCATACGCGTCAGCAAATTTAATACGTACTCTTAATATAATTATAATGGTCCAAACTAGTGGACGATAAAATAAAATAATAATATTGATACTAAATAACCAATATTAATAAATAATAAATCTCGAACCCAAAATAAAATAAAATAAAATAGTAATTATCGAGCTCAATAAAACCCAATAAAATATTTAGTAAAATAAACCGACAAAAATAATGATAACCGGGACGGGTTATCACGACCTATGTCTATAAATACCGGGCAGTTCACCTCACCTACACCCATTCTTCGAGTAGAGGGCAGGCCACGTCACTCCGAGCTGTGCACCTGCGCAGATCCTCCGAGCAGAACAGCCGAGCAGGTCACCCTCCCATAGCAAATTTTCTTATTTTTCCAAACATTAGCGATAACCTGTCCGACGTGTCCACCCCTTCCGACATGCACCGTAAAACCGAACCCTAAGCCCTTAGGATTGTTATCGTTCGTAAACAACGTCTTGCGGCTAAACGGGCTCACTCCTCTGTGCCCCCTCCTTTCCTCCTACCAACCGATGCCGACCATGAATTTGGCATGAAAGCTCCCGAGCTTGTGTCCTTCCCCATTACCAATGTCCAGACTAGCAGTTCATCCTCCCTTCTCCCCGAGACCAACCTTTTGACCCCAAGAGTGGGGTGATGTCAGTGTACGAGAATAGCCTTAGATCTGGTCTTCGACTCCCCTTCTGCTCTTACTACCAACAAATCCTAGATTGGTTCCAACTCAGCCCTGCCCAGCTAACTCCCAACTCCTGGGGGCTATTGTCAGTCTTCGGCTCCCTGTGCTATGACCTCGGCTTTGAGCCTAACCCCCACTCTTTTTGGGAATTCTTTACTCATAAAGTTGTATACAAGACCGAACCTTATGGTTTTCACTCCCTTTCCTCTCGCCTTAACCATGTCGTCAAAAAAGGACTGCCCTCCAAAATCTCCTTCCGCTCTCGGTGGGGTTGGGTGTCTGGTTCGGGGATCACAGAGAACCTCAAATGGAAAGGGTCTGCCAACAACATTCCCTTTGAGATTTACGCCCGATAAGACGAATTGGCCCGAACTATTAAGGAACATATACGGGCAAACTTCACATGGGATGTGTTGGACTTGACCGACCCTATTTCACTGAGAGATACGGGTTTAGCTCCCAGCATAGGGCCTACTCCTTCCTCCTCTTCCGACGAGGCATCTGATAATGATGATGAAACTTCGGATGAGGATTCCGATGACTCCGAGGCTTCATCTGATGACCACGCTGGTGACCTAGAGGCAGATGTCTCGATCGGCTCCGATGACTCTCTCCTTGTTTCCAACCCCACTCCAGTAGCTTCCCCTCTTCCTCCTTTCCGACCCGAAGGGATGTCGTCACCCTTTCCTCTCGCGCAAGTACTCCCCATGTGGCGGAAGATATGGCAAGTGGCGAGGAGTGGGATCTAGATTCCCTGTTCGCATCAATTCCTGAGATGGGAGACTCCAATGACCCATTAGCGTCAGATTCCTGTGATGCCGGGGAAGCTTCCTTTAGTCCCGAGTCCTTAAATGGTTTGATGAGTCGCTTTTCCTTACATGTTTAGTTATAATTAAGCTCGAATTGTCAACTAACTATTGCTAATCTCTTGATCTGTTTTCTCGATACAGATATGGGGCCTCGACCTCGCGCACCACGCGTTGCTGCTTTGACGGGGGAGAAAAGAAAAGATCAACCTGACTCCACCGCTCCCAGCTCTTCTGCTCTTGTCGGCACGTTTGCTTAGCCCCCAACAAAGAGGGCGAATATTGGAGAGGCTATTATAGGTCTCCCAATACCATCTCTTCCTTCCGCCCGTACCCCTGCGGAGGTAGCCTTGAAGTCGGGCCGGTCTGCTACACAGGGAGCAACCGGATCCCGGCCCGCAACTACGGAGGTACAAGGCACTCCTCCTCCCCAACCGCCAAAGAAGTTGAGGCGCTCCACCAGCAACTATCAGCCTGCCGCTCCTGCCCAAAAGATGGACAACCGACTATTTTACTACTATAACCCACGCCCCGAGCTCAACAATATGCAGGATACTTCAAGGAGCGTGATGACTTTAGAGGACAACGCGTTGACAACCTGTCAGGCTGTGGCTACATCCTTTGCCGATGATCGCAACCATTACTTTCTCGAAGATGGTGCGACGATCAATAGGGATTGAATGTACCGAGACCTGAAGGCGCAGGCTATGAGGGTAAGTTAGTGAAAACTCTCCCTATCTACATCGACTCCGTAATACTTGTTCTAACGCTACTATGCTTGCAGAGCGGTGTTGCCCTTGACATGGCCCAGAGGCTGCAGACGGCCACCGACCAGAGGGTGGACGAGCTGATGAGCGAGCGACGACAATGGGAGGAGGAGAAAAAGAAGATGGAGGAAGACTTGGCGATGACCAAGGGTTTGTTGGAGACCTCCAAGGGCGAGGTGGTGACGGTGAAGGAGCGTGCGGCTGCGGACTCCCAGGCGGCCATG
This sequence comes from Dionaea muscipula, assembly GCA_028571145.1. Lineage (NCBI taxonomy): Eukaryota > Viridiplantae > Streptophyta > Magnoliopsida > Caryophyllales > Droseraceae > Dionaea > Dionaea muscipula. The sequence continues at coordinate 436 of JAOWBR010184676.1, read as the reverse complement.
GTTGAGCGAGAGCGATTGAACACTGCTCTTTCACAGACTCGCCAAGTCGTGGTCCAGCTGGAGGAACGCCAGCGGACGAAGGTGGAGAGGGTGATGGAGGCCCATTTTGAGGCCTGGCGTGAGCAGTGGCTGGACTCGGAGGAGGGTCGGATGTACATCGATGCCTGATCACGTCCGGGGATCGCCATGGGATACAATCAGGCCCTTACCTACTTCGCCGACAAATTTACAGGCCTTGACGAGAAGTCGAAGTGGACAGGGTTACCTAATTTTGAGAACATCGTATGATAACCCATCCCGGTTATCACTGTTTTATCGGTTTATTTTATTAAATATTTTCATTGGGTTTTATTGAGCTTGATAATTATGGTTTTATTTTATTTTACTGTGGGCTCGAGATTTATTATCGAGTTTTATTATTTGTAAATATGGGTTA
>JAOWBR010184665.1:0-10055 GCA_028571145.1 Dionaea muscipula | reverse complement strand
CAACTCTCACTATTCACTCATTAAAAATCTCTAAATTTTAACCCTCATAATCTAAAATTTAACATTTCCATCTTCATTTCCATCCCCTCAAATAATAATTACACAACTCTCTATATTCATAAATTCATTTAAAAAAAATTCTCATCCACTCAATCATTACACAATTCTCTCACTATTTACCCTCTCAAAAACCCTCCAAAACTCAAGTACCAATATACATGCTCTAAGAACTCGACTGCAGCACCAAGGGAAGGGAAGCTGATAAAGAACAAGACTTCCTAAGGAAAAGAAAATCGATTCCTAAACTTTACCATAAGACGCCTGCATCACTGTCAAGCAATTTGCCGCCTGTTCGATAGTATTCCTTTATGCTACTCGAATCATGCAGAAAATCGACTGCTAACCTCAGTTGCACACACAAAAGGCCAGAAACAAATTAAACAATTAAACATCCTTTCAAACATCCTTTATTGATCCACAAGAGACGATAATGCATTATGCATACAGGTCAAATGCACATAAACCATGTTGCACTACTCTCTAGGGCAGAAATCATATTCATTTTCTAGCATCTCCCTCACAAGCAGAACTTCACCTAATAAATTTGAGACACAATCACAAAGGCACATACGATCGAGATAGCCGTCCACAAAACGGCTTCGCTGATGGATTCATAATGCGGTGACCTACTAAAAGCACATGATGCGTGTATAGAGCATCTAAGTTATAAGCAACATCAAGAAAAGGATACCCATGTTATTTGCAATTACAGTTAGTTTGCAAGAGTGAAAGCTACATAGACAACAAAAAGACTCAACAAAATCAGCTGGGCAACGATAAAATGAAGCCATGATAGTGTAATATCTTCTAACGAGTGTCACGATATTCTCACAACAAAAATATGCATATACATTCAAGCTCTATTATAGCATGTTATCATCTAGTTAACACTGAATCTCTATTTCCACTTTCATATTGTTCTTGCACATTACATCTTTCAATACAAACAATCCAACTCCTGACTATATAAAGAAAAGAAAAAGGAAAAAAAAATACAGCAAAAGGGCAGAAGCAGACTTACCATTAAGAACACAAGCAGCAGGTCAAAAGGCGAGCATAGAGGAGAGATTGAGCAAAGCATGAAGAGAAGAGGAATGGTTTACAAGTCGGGCAGAAATCGAGTTATCAAAAACAGAGTCGAAAGGATAAGTGGTGAAGAGCCAAGCATACAACAAATCATTAATAAAACAAAGAAATGCATCAGCAGAAAATCGCCGAAAGGTTTAAACAATGACTCCAGAAAAAGCATTCAATAAAATCCTGATATTTCCCATCATTTTCAAATAAAGCTGAACGGAGACCCTCAGAAAATAATAATAATCTTTCGACAACAAGGATCCTTAGTTCGACTATTGTTAACAGCAGCATAATTGCCAGTCTTCACTTATTATGTGAAATACAAGAAATAAATGCCATGCCCAGACATAATAGATTAAAAGTTTCTCTAGGAATCTCAGTCTTTCAATCCAACTTTATACCTTCACCGTGTGCCATTTTCACAATAAAAGGTGCATCTGTGTATAGTATGAGTCGCATCCAAAAAGACCCAAAGGATAAGTGTAACAAACACCCAACTTTTCTTAATAATCCTACTTGCAAAAAACGACCCATAATTAAATTGCCAAACTACCAGTAAGGAAACAGTTAGATGATGGCTAAGCTTCAAGCGTCAAAAAAATCCCTTAGTCAGAACATTCCCATCTTCCTCGTAGAAACTGATCATCAATGAACAATATTCAAGCTCCGAGAATATATTGAGCCTATTTGGAGGTTTAATGGACACATGAATTTTTTTTAAAAAAATAAAATAAAAATCAACCAACCGTCTCCCGACAGTAACAATAAAAAAATCAATCCGATCTCACACAAAACCAAGGTAGAAAGACCCCCGAATATTATGTCCCCACCACATCCAGGACTAAACAAACTCTGAGGACTTCCCACTTTCAGCGATATCCAGAAACAAGAACATATCAGCACCAATCAAAAACCTACATATCCTCAACCCAAAAAGAAAAAAGAAAGACCAAAATATTTCAATGGTCATCTACGTCCAATGAACCACAGATCAAAATTTATACCGCTAGAGGAAGCCCAATCTGTGCACACTTGTGTGATCTCCGGAGGAAACGTCAACCTTCTTTCCACCGATCAGCTGGAAACATTATTTTCTTTTGACCAACACCATAAGAACTTTTTATTTCCCATTTTTCTTTTAGAATAAGACTACGGTCATTTACATCCAGACCAAGAAAATAATAGAAAATAATTAAATAGATATAAGGAAACACAGGGACATTAGCTTATGAAAAAACACCCCCAAAAAAAGCTACAAAAAGTCAGCATATTTGAGTCAGCCTGTTTTCAAACAGCATTGAGACCCGTATGACTAACATTAAGACCTGAGACCTCAATTTCAAATAGCATTCCAGATGAATAAACTCAACATAGCAACTAAGAATAACCTCTTTGCAAGAAAATAGAAGGAAGCAGTGAGCACTTGATAATTGATGCAACCTAAAACATCAACTGAAATAACCAAAAACTAAAATCCTCTTGCACCAACATCATTTGGTGTCTCCCAACCCTCACTTAAAAGCATATCCTACTGAAAACTGCCCGAACCATTATTTGAATACGATCAACCATTATTTGAATACGATCAACCATTAAATAAGTCACGGATATGTTTATTTGTCTCCTGAACATGCAATCAGCTCATTATTGCAGGTTATCTCTCAAACAAAATAAAGCCCTTACACACAAATGACAGGTATCCAACCCAAATCAAACAAGTCAAGAAACGGCTTTAATGCCCTCATTATAAAGCCATACAAAATCTGGACTTTTGATCTCAAACAATATTGGCAACCCCCATCAATGGATTATACCAAATTGTCGAAACTGGTGAAAGCATATGGTACCATGTTTTCACGTCACATTAACCAAAGCGTCTCATACTAGGTAAGCTAACAACTCAAAAGTACATAAAAATCAAGCAATGTTATCTCAACCAACAAAAAGTCAATTGTATTCAGATACCACACCAGCAATGGGGAATATAACTCCATCTGTTACCTGCATGAATTCACTCTCATCTCCCTAACCACAAAAAAGTCAAACTTCAAGCACTGCCATCTGAGATTGACAAAACCTCAACAGATATTCTTCCTTCTCGAAATTCTAGAATCCCAATATGTTTTGATAAGGATTAATAAGTCAATGACCACCAAATAAAGAAATATCATCCAAAAGCATCTGGCATTTCCACAAGTATAATCTGCAGATCTCACACACTGAGATGCTCAATGTCCTCAAGTTGTTTCAGTGTTGGCAAATCAGATGAGATCTATTCAACCGACACGGTTAAAAACATAAAACATCGGGGTAATGATCCTTCAAAAATGAAAAAAAAAAAAAAAAACATAAATTTACTCCTGAAACTTGTAAATACCAAAGACCGAAGACAAAGCAAAGATGATAGAGGCTGACAGTGGAAGGGGGATGGAAGCAAGATAATGGAGGCAGAAAGGAAGAATGATGAGAAGAAATTGTTGTCTTGCAGTATTCTGTCGCAGCAGGCCGCCAATAATCATATGGCTTTTCCATGCCAGCCTAAACATGAATAAGGCACCAATTTTCAGCTACCTCTCTCACATATACACACCTACAAAAGCAACAAAATAGAGTCAAAGTATCTGAGCTTACCCATGATTCTCCAGTCTAGTAGTAGTAGCCACCTCCAAAAGAGCGATCTCCCCCACCCCCACGGAAAGATGAATATGCCCCACCACCATACTGCAAGGTAATAAAAGAAGTAAGTTGCTTCATAATGCAAATTGACAGAACACAAAGCTGTCAACAACAAACTTACATCAGAACCATAGTAGCCACTTGGATACAGACTATTCCCAGGACCAAAAGTATCTACAGAAACCATGCAAATTAGCACAAGTTAAGGTGGGCCATATGTCATATATGTCGGCCCTTCAAAAGGGCAAAAGAGGGGAGCTGGAAAGTTACCTCTAGGACGATTTCCACGTCCTGGATTGGGATAGTCAAAACGAGGGCGGACACCTCTTTGCTCCATGTAACCAGGTTCCTGGTCCTAGAAATGATAGAGAGAACATATTGGTCATCTCACAATCAAGTTTCATGACACGGCCAAAAAATACCTTATTCAATACATACAGCCATATATAGAGGTCGTTTCATGCCATGAGCCCTGTCATCATAAAGATATGACTCATCAAAACGACTTCCACCAGGACCCGCATATGCCTCCTCTTCTGGGGGTAATTCTCTGTGTGAAGGAACGGACCTTCCAAGCCCTCGATCAAATCCCCCATACCTTGGTCCACCAAAATTAGGTCTTGAAGTAGCATTTCCAACTGGCATCTGATTGCCAACCCTCAACGGTCCTCGCCTGCCCCCTAAAATTGCACCATCAAGTATTATAGATAAGACTTTTCAAGTGTGTGCAGCAATACTAAAATGAATGAGTTTAGTTGGTCACTACATTACCAAAACCAAATGTGCGTCTTTCATGATATCCCGGATATGAACCAACTGGATCATAAAACTGACTACGCGCATGTTGATAGAAGCCCCTGCCGTAATGGAATGGCTGATTGAAGGAACGAGCGCCACGCATAAAGCCCCTCCCTGCAAAATGAGATGAGAGTAAATAGTAAAAAAAAAAAAAAAAAACTAGGCCAAAGGCAGCCCAATAGATGAATGATAAAGAAGGAGGGGGGGAGCCACTGAAGCTCACCACGCATGTTATTAGCACCACCACGACCAATTCGAAACCCTCCGCACATCCCCCCTTTCACAGCCTGAGTTTTTGGCAAGGGATTGGAAAGCCTTGCTTTCACTTTTGCCTAGATGATCATAACCACCGCTCTTAGTCAAGGTCTCATATTAAGGCAATGATGATTTATGCATCAAAGGCAAAAAAATCAAGATGTTTCCGTGTAAATTGAAAAGGAAGACTAGTTATTATCATTGTTACACGTCATTGTCAAATTCCATGCAAAACCATAAACAGATGCAAATAAATACTCATTTTCAAAAACTCCACCGTACTATATCGGTGAAGAAAGGGGTGCGACAATGCATCTTCAAGAGAGGGAAAAGGTTGTAGATCCCTCTCCAAAAGGTGAGAGCATGATCACAAATAGTGATGCATGATTATCCACCCTTCCTTTTCCTTAATTTGAGATGTTGCACTTATCCATCATGTCCCAGGCAAATGATGGCATATCCTTGCGACCAGATAAATATACATGTATTTATAGTAGAAAGAGAGGGAAAAATAAATAAGCATGGAAAGTGATTCCAATCAATCACTTCGAAAAAAATACTGAACCTTTGATTTCCCATCACCCAATTCTTTGGAGTTAATATCCTCAATGCAAGCAAGAGCAGCATCATGAGTAGTAAAATCAACAAAACCAAAATCCTTCCTCTTAGCAGTTGACATATTTCGAGCCAGCATTATCCGCTCAATCTCCCCATATGATTTAAAGTGCTCCCTCACACGATCTTCATCCCAGTAAGGTGGGAGACCGTCAACAAACACTGACTTCACCTTAGACATCACCTCTGGATCTGGCTCACGTAGAGGCTCTGCAAAAGCTACCTTGGCAGTCCTTTCTGTGTGGCCGAGTATGACATCTGGCTTTTGGAGTCTCTTGTAAGCAATCATAGCATCAGCATGGCAAGAAAATTGGATAAAACAAAATCCACGACTCAGGCCTTCATGTCGAGGATCTTGGACAAGAGTAATGTGCTCAACACCTTCAACACCATAATCCTTGAGCTTTTGCTTTATCTGGCATTCCATGTTAAGTTAGAAAACAAACTAGAAAAGCAGAGATAGAAAGATTAGTAATGAACATTTAAAATCAAGAAAGAGACGTCACCGCTTCCTTTGTCCATGTATTGCAAATATTGCCTATAAACAAGGTGTCATTGTCCTCACTAGGTGCAGTCCCACAACGTTTCCCACATATCTATAAGGAAAAGGAGTGATTAAGCCATACAATTTCAAACATGCAAGGAAGCATAGAACCAAAACAAGCACATACCACAGGATTTTTCATTTCTGACAAAGCCCGACTTGCTTGTTCCTTGGTGGCAAATCTAACAAATGCAAATCCCCTACTTTTGTCAGTGGCAGGATCCTTGAGCAATCTAACTTCAACAACCTCTCCAACCTTCTCAAAAGCCCTTTTTATGTCATCCTCTACCACATCACGATCCAATCCACCAACAAAAACTTCAAGTTCTTTCCTAATCTTACGTTCCTCTGCTGCAGCTGTCAATTCCATGCGTTCTTCCTCGGAAGCTTTAGCATCATCTCCAGTATCCAAGCCATCATCATCCTGAAATTCTTCATCACCTGGTTCAACAAAAGCTTCTTCATCACCATACTCGATCATTTCCTCAGGTTCTTGGTCCTCATCTTCATTCAGTACACCAGTTTCAGTTTCTAGCTTCTCAGTACCATCCATATCCATACCATTTAGATTATCCTCGGCTTCGGGCGCGGCTGTTTTTGGCAAATCATCCACTCCTTCCTTCAATTGCTCTACCTCCTGTCCCACCTCTTCAATAGGTTCCTCTTCTTCAGCTAAATTTTCATCCTCTTGAACAACAATTTGTTCAGTATTCATACTCTCCCCAACATCCACTTCATCTATTTTGGCTTTCCCCTTATCAAGGGATTTTACTTCACCCTCAATCTGCAAATGAACTGATGGTTCCTTCTCCCCGGTGTCCACATTCAACTTAATAGCAGTCTCTTCCTTCTTAGATTGTAGAGCAGTTGCATTTACTGATTGTTCCTCTTTTTGGGATTCTTCCATCTTTACCTTGTCGTTATCTCCCAGTTGTGGAGCTGGTGCAGATTCAACTTTTGCTGCAGGTGCCTTAGCTCTTACAACCTTCTTTTTCACCACTCTTCTCATCACTTTTTTGGGAGGCACAGCTGCTGAAGGATTACTGGTAGCTACAGTTATCTGAGTACTTTCATCTGATGTCTTTGCTTCTTCAACTGAAGCAACAGAGACAAACTAGATTGTTGATAAATGAAACAAAATATCCAATTACACGTAGTAAGCGTAGTCCCCTCGACTGGGGGAGGCAGGGTAGAAAAGAACGGCTTCTAATCTAACGTAAAAAGCATGAAGTTCACTTCCTAAATTTAGAACAATGTAGCTATTGCTATTTTTGAAATTTTAAGGACTTGCTTCAACTATTCTCCATTTCTATACTACAATATTGACCTATGTCATTGGCAAATAGTTGAAATCATTCGATTCTTTGACCACCATCCATTGAATCATAAAAGTACCTATGCATGTAGAGCCCATTAAAACAATAATACTTCAAATAATTCTGCAGAACAATTAAAATTTGACATGTAAAGACGTTATGCTGTTTCTGTCCTCTGAATGACTACACTTTAACAAGCAGGATATTGAATAGAATGGATGGATCCAGCGCAATTTATGTTGCACACAAGAGAATAAGCTACTCTTAAATATTTAGGAGCAGCGAAAGGGAAGGAATAAAAAATGCCAGGAGATAAATAAATGGATAATTACTTAGCTGCCAACAACTTGACGCACAAAACTATATCTATGGAGCAAAAGGAATAGAGGGCTTGGAAGACCATAATGCTATAAACCAGTTATGCTTGCTTCCCACAGGGGGAAATCTCATAACTAAGTTGGAGACTGAATCTACAAACTGGCTTTTTTTTTTTATTCTGGAAATTATTGAATGGGGAATTACAACTACAAGTCTACAATGTGAAAGAAGAGGCATTTTTCCAAGGGTAGGCCGTAGGCATAGTATAGGGAAGTTCCTTGCACAGTATCAAGGAATACATTCAACAGCTACTAAAACACTAAGTCCCAAATCCCTTTCCTCTGACTGTAACAAAATGTTAGATGATCAACTATCAAGAAGCTTGCAATCCCAATAGCCTCAGGACTCCAAAAAATGGTTAGTGATGCACTCTTTCAAGCCCTACCAGTATCTATTTGGGATGGAATAGATAGCATGTTCTCTTATCCCTTCCTATATACATCCCTAGAATAGCTACACAAAGCATTTACTTGTGTCAACTCTTGAATCTTAACAACCTCACCCAGTCTTTCAACTGTAGAACAGAAGCCTTTAACCATGGAGATTATCCTTTTTCTGCAATATCTCAAGATATTTATCCTATACAAACAAATACCACTTGCTCTTCAAAAAATCCCATGTTGTTAACTCTACAAGCAATTAGTTCCATTAGTTGGCCCAACGAAGCCAGCATATCATGATAATAATTACCTTAACCCGAGATTCTCTCCCTCCTAACATCGTTATCTCCTCCTCCGGAACTCCAAATGTACTGACCTAAGTGAATTCTAACTCAGTCATGAATGCCCGTAATGAAACAAAGAAACTAGGTCACAGAGATCTATCCTTACAACAAAATGAACACCCAAATCCCCTCTTAGCTTTCCCGCGGCTTCTTGTCTCTTGAAACCGCACACGCTAAGAAACACGCAGTACAATCAATTAAAGAACGATGATACCTAATTCTCTAATTCTTGATACCTGGAACCTCCGGCTTGGCATCTGCAATTGGAGGCGGCGGCACAGACGTGGTTTCCGCATCGACAGGCCTGACAGGCTGGCGTTTGGGGGCAGGACCACGCTTCACGGCAGAAGACTTCGGTGTAGCCACGTCTGGAGTCGAATCAGCGGACGGCGGCGTCGCAGTCGGCGGCGGATTAGTTTTAGCCGACGGTGGGGTTTTAGTCGGCGCAGGTTTCCTCCCCGGAGGTGTCTTCTTCACCGGCGCCGGCGATTTGGGTGTTTGAACCCTCATGATCGGAACGGCCAATTGATCGATAGACGGTGATCTAGAATCGGACTGATCGATAGAGAAGAAATTCGAAACCCTAGAATTTAATTCGTCGAACCGTAGCAGCCAGTTTGTGCAAAAGAAAGATACTACGATCGGTGGCGATCGGTAGACAGCTTACAGCAAGGCCGGGGGATTTTTAAAGCTACCAAAGTGCCCTAATCTTTTAACATGTGGAAATGTGTGCAAATTTCCGATTTGCAAGAAAATTGTTCTCGTGATTTTGAGTTTTCGTCTAATTTGACAAAATAATAAAAAGATGAAAATATTATTTATTTTTAACTTAATCGCAAATTACCATTGCTATAACTTTTCTATTTTAAATTTCAAATTTTTTTATATTTTTATTAAACTATTTAAACAGGACACAAGTTATATATCCAAAAATAATATCAAAAATATTGACAACGAACTACAACCATTCGATTTATCATCATTTATGGTTCAGATTTATCAGCTGATATCAGCAGTTTTGTCTTTTCTATTTTATTGATGTAATTCGTATATTTTTAGCTTTATTTTTTATATTATTTTTTGCTATATAGTTTTCCTCTTTAAATATAGTTTGTTGTTTATCTTCTAAATTATGAGTAATGCTCCACGTCTCTATTAGAATGCACGATTGAATTTGAATTTTTTTCTCATGTTCCTATCAATTATAACCTTCTCAAATATATTTTCATATATTTTTCACTCTTTGATCAAAATACATTAATGGTTTATATTAATCTCTCGCTTCTCCTCCTCCTACTCTCTCTCCCTTCACATATCTCTATTTCACATCACATAATATTATACAACTCAATACTTATTTTTCTTCCATATATCACTATACAATTTATCAACTATAAAAATATTATGATCAAAATTTATAATTTTTTACAATAATCAAAATGAATATAATATTGATATAATTATTATTCTCTTTTTTATTAAAAAATTATATAAAGTAGACAACGGTCGGCGTGACACGTGCACGGGCACATACATGGCATTACACGAGCCCAGAAATTCTTACCCAAACTAGCATTAGAAAGCATGGATCGATATTGATATAGGGGAAAAA
>JAOWBR010184654.1:0-10479 GCA_028571145.1 Dionaea muscipula | reverse complement strand
AAGCTTTCGCTCACCAAGAAATCTTAGTTGATGATACCCAACTGAGAAAGCATCCAATTGAAGGCCTCAACCAAGTAGTTATACTTCTATCCTCTTTCGATTCAAGAAAGTAAACCAAAGGTGAATAATCAGCAAATTAATTGCCGTCAAAACAAGCCAAAGGAACTGAAATGAAATGGATGTGCAATCTTTGAAGATCAAAGATTCACAAACTATAAAGAACAGTAAAATAATCTACCAAACCTGATCAATCGTGGATGAAGATAAACACTCTGGATTCGGTCACCAGCTAGTGTAAAGAATTACGCCTTGATTAGATGATACTTCCTTCAGGAATTAATTCAAATACCCACTCTCTCGAGTCTAGGTAAAAGAAGCAATAATCGAAGAAGTAGAAGAATTGGATCTCGTGAATTGGAATAACCAAATCTACAACTCAGATTCTTCCTTTCTCGAACAGAGAATTAGCCAAGAAACCAAATGGAGAACGAAGAAATCTAAATTAAGAGGATAAACTTCATAGACAAAGTTTGTTTACAAGCATTCAACTATGATAAACGATTTACAGTACACTTAGTCCATTAGAACTATTGATTTCTCAGTTAGAATGGCTCTAAGGTACGTGAGAAATGAGAAAACAAGAGATTACAAGAATGCCTATTGCTTGAATGCTTGGGTGGTTTCTTACACACCTGAAATGCTGATACACAACACCTATTTATAGGTTTTGCTTCTAAAATTGGGTAGTTACAGATCTATGGTTGTCAAGGCTCCTCTTAACCGAACGATTGAGATGGCCTTGGATGGCGTGCAAAATATCTGTTGAGGTTGTTGAGAAGATTCTTCTTCTAGAAGATTTTCTGTTGGAGATATTTTCATAGCTGCACATGGGGAAATCCTTCTTGCAATGGAAGTTGTCTTCCAGACATTTCCTTGCTTCGCAGGTTTGGTTGTGTTGGAGTTACGTCTGGTGTAGATGTGTAGACACTTTATCTTCCTTGAAGGAGACTTAGAAAGTTGTAGATGAAGTCTTCAGAGCTTTGATAGCTCTTCCTTAGTCGGTGGATAGACTTTGATGATCTTACTTTCTCTAATCGTTGACAAGCTCCAATCCGTGGAGTCGTATCTTCTGCTATTAAAGTTATACAAAGGATTCATAAGTAATAAACTGGTCCGTGGTGTCGTACCATGACTTATATTCAAGGTAAAGTCTAAGTAATCATGTATATGGTAATATCAACGACTGATCTTATTATGTAAACAAAATTACGTCTGGGATTTGAAATACTCAAACGTGGTTCTAGGTGTAAGTAATTCAGACGTAGAAACGTCTGGTTTGTATCTAGAAAGTACAATGGACGTCTGGCATTGGCCAGAAGCAGACGTGGAATACGTCTGGATACAAAATGAGCTAAAATGCAAGAATTATGCATGGAATGATATGTGGCCATGAATTAAGGGTCATATATGAAATATGAACCACAAAGGTATAAATTAGATACAAAGTCAATGTAACTTATGAACAAATAAACAAAGAAAAAGGTACATAAAATGTACCTATCAATAAACGTGATCAACAAGTTACTCCCTTCTTATATCTCCAGTTGACCCCATGGCGTTATCTCCGGCCTGCTTTTTGAACTGTGGCGACAATAAGAGGTTGTCTTCTCTTAAACTTTTCATTGGCCACCATCTTTTAGCATTTATTTTGGGTGCATTCCCAGAACTTCATTCTCTGGATGGATCTTGATTGTTTTCTTCTTGGGGATCTGCACTTTACCCCCATGTCTTTGCCTTCAGAACTTTCAAAATTTTCAAAATGTTTCTTCTCTTTTGCACGGTTTCGGGGTCTTTAAACAACCTTTGGTTGGATATTTGCCAGCGCCATGGGCACTTCCCTCCTTCAGCTCCCCTAACTTGAGTATTGGTATGATTTGTAGTTAAAACAAGAAATGGTTTTCTCCAATCAGGCTCAAATAGGGTTTAAGTGGAAGTTGTGTTTGAGAAGGATGGTTGTGGCTCAAATCTCAACGAAAATGTCTAGCATCATTTCCATGGCGTAATCAACAGTAAAGTATAATGCTAAAATAACGCTTGAGATATAGTTCTCACCTCTAATAAGGAATTGAAACATGAAATCATATATAAAGAAAGTAAAGACTCAAGATGAGCTATATTACTTATGAGGAAGATGAAGAACTACCACTCGAACAAAAATCTGAAAGACTCAATCCTCATATAGTTAGTTTGACCAACCTTTCATGGCGAAAGGAAGTAGACCACCCTCAACTTCATGGCTTGGACATTAATTGTAAGTGCAACCGGTGTATCCACAACTAAAGAGAAAAACAAATGCACATAGATGGGATGCAAAACAATCATGAAATCGTAAGACTAAGCAGCTAAAAATTAGAGTTAAAACAACATGGAAATAAAAAACAAAGCTAAAAATATGGAAAACAGGAAAAGAAACATCACAGGAAGATAGGGAATATGGAAAGCAGTCGAAAACAGGCCATGGCGTCAACATCCACATCGTGGTGTCATGTGTTAAAATGTGCTATGGCGTTAGGTACCCCCCCAACTGAAAACGACGTCGTCCCGAAGTCTTTTATAAGCAAAATGCAGAGTTAGAAGGAATTGATCTGATAATAAATTAAGTGGGCCCGAAGTCCGTTGGGCTTCCAAAGACCTTTCCTGCCCATTTGAAACGTCTCATCACTTGAAAATATAAAACCAGCAGAATCAGGCTCTTCAGTTCTCACGCGCACCAGAAATTGCGAAACCCTATCTTGAGATTCTGAGGCGATTCAGAGGAGATTTCAGAAACGATTCCTGATTGCAACCAGTTCCTTCAGCGGTTTCGACAAAAATCAGGTAAAAAGCTTCCCGATTTGCAATCTTTCTGCTTCGAATTCCATCGTAGTAACCTGGGAATGAAAACCCGAGGGTTAGGGTAGAATAAAAATTAAATTTTAACCCATACTTACTCAGCAGAGATGGAGATGGTACGAAATGCCACTCGCTCTAAGGGGCTCGATGCGTATGCGGTGATGATTCAAGAAGCAACTTCAGCATTGACCGCCGCATACATCGAGGACTTCAATGAGGCGTTTCCATTGCCTGCTGAGTACCAGTATATCGTTCTAGAGCCAGGGGCAACTGTGGTGGATTACGATTTGGCGGACACAGTGGCTATCCATTTTGAATCGTTGAGAGGAGGGTTAAGGTTTCCCCTTCACCCGTTCATTCAGAGTATACTGAACCTCCACAAGTTGTTGCCAGGCCAATTATCACCCAACTAATATACCAAATTGGTAGCCTACATTATTCATTGCAGAAAATTAGGGGTGAGGCCCTCCTTTCAAGTATGGTATTGGATGTTCCAACTGGCACCAGTGAAGGATATCCATAGCAATAGGGATGCGGGATATTATTCGTTTAACCTGGCACCAGCGAGAGGCAAGGAAAGGGTGAGGTACAAAATTGTGAATGCCTGGAGCAATGTCCATAATTGGAAATTAAATTTATTTTTGTGACCTCCAAAGAATGGAAAATACACACTAGGCAACAGGAAATAAGCATTGAACCAGAAATGACAGTGAAATCCTTCTGCACCATGGAAGAAAGAGCCCTGTGTGATACGTCTAAAAGTGAGGGAAAGAAAACCCTGAGTCATGGAAAAAAGTGATCACACTAGAGAATCTGGATGAATTTGGGATCGCAACAAGGCCCCACCTCGTATGATTTGTAGCATCAAAAGTAGTTGCCTTCGATTTGAATTTAAATGTTGCCTCTGATGGTGCTCATCTGATTTGTGCTGCAGGAATGACAAGGATATTGAAGAAGGTGCAAGGGCTCTATGGCCTTATTGGCAAAAAAGTGGCTATACAAATTCTTAGTGCTGATGCCACTAATTCTGAGACGACACCAACCCAAAGTAACGAGCCTGCACCCCTACGGGCTGTGAGAATGGAGGGAGTGAGTACTTCTCAAGTTCAGGAATAAGAACCACCAAGGCCAACCTCCCCCAAGGGAAGGATTTTGAGATCTGCATCGTCACAGGCACCACCTCAAAAGCCATCGCCACCAATGGCAGGGAGTAGCGAGGGCGAGGAGAAGAGTGCTGAGTCCTCAGCCTTGATGAAGAGAAAGAGAGCACCTGCCCAAAACCCTGTGGCGGAAGGTGGGGACGAGGAGATCGTCAATTTAACAGTGGGGAGAGAACACGAAGCTGTCGCGGTTGGCACCACCTCCCAAGCTGCAGACATAGGAGGTGAGCTAGAGCTCCCTGACACCTCTCTGTTAGGGGACGATGCAAACTTACAAGAATTTCTGATTGCTTTAAATAAAATTGAAGTGACAGATGATGAAGCAAAAGATGAGGCTGTTGGAGAGCCTAAGGAAATGGCGTCGCCACAAAAACAAAAGAAGAGGAAGCTCACCAAAGGAGGAGCCGAGGTGACAACATCTGAGGCCATGGCGGAGGGCGAAGGGAAGAATCAAACAAAATTAAAACTTCACTAAATTTGAAAATCAATGAATGAAAATACCGTTATCCAAGAGGAGTCCCCGGCAACGGCGCCAAAAACTTGAACGAGCCAAAATAACTTGACGGCTTTTAAACAACAAGTGTACTATCTCATCGCATAATAAATAAGATATCGATCCACAAGGAATCCACCGTAACAGAAATTATCAAATCCTTGATTGTCGAACAGTAAAGTTGAATAAAAATAGATTTAATCGTGGCAAGAAAGACTGTAAATGCTCAGTATGGTTGAATGGTTGTCCTCGACACTTACACACTCTGAATCCTTCACTCTATCACAAAGTAAAGAAAGACTGTAAATGCGAGAAATGAAATTGTATTAAACTGTCAAGATTTTGATCACAAAGGATCTAATCGCAAGGATCAGTGGTGATCACGACAATCACTAACACATTATGAATCCTTCACTCTCTCACTGTGGGAAACATACAAATGTGGGCAGACTCCTCCTAATATAAAATATCGCTCTGTTCACTCTCCTGTCACAAGGTGTTTTAGCAAGCGTCTGGCTAGATCTTTGCGCAGGAGTTCGACGCTTAAATTGAAGTAGCTGAATCAGTATTTATAGCCTTCAGAGAGAGAAGATCTGTTGACGCCGATCCTTATCTACAGAGAGATACCCGCATTCTGGCCCAACAAGAAGATCCCTTGAAAGTAGGAGTGGAAGTAGAAAGGAAATCAGGAACTGAACCTGGGCACGTCAGTTGAACATGGGGCGATAGCATTATGGTGTCAAGTAGGAACTAGGAAGCGCCACCATATCAGATTAACACTGTGGCAGAGGCATCTTATGCTAGGGGTGACGACTTCAGACTCGGACGCCATGATCTCGCAGGGACTGGTGACGCCATGGCGTCAATGGCTTCTATTTTGAGAAAGACGTCTACAACTCTTAATTTGGCACCATGGGTCATCTTCTGCTCATGAACAAGGTCCTTGGATCATGCACGGCGTCATGTAAGATGCTTGAATGAAGAATTAAGGTCTGTCATCGCCATATCTTAAGAGTTCATCTCTGCGCCATCTGTGCTAAGGCGTCAAGGCTTCCTTCACGTAAATTCACGCACCCAATGCATGATTTAACCTCATAGGATGATTAGATTGATCAAATGAATGCATTAAGCATCCGGGTCAGTGATGTTGCATCTCGGATTCAGTAGTTAGGATCAACCAGCGCCACGGCTTAGTGAGACCAACCAGCTCTGTGGCGACAAGGACTCTTCCAGAGAAGTTCTTCACTTGTTGCTTCACCTGGCCCCATAGAATGCTGAGTATGGTTGAATGGTCGTCCTTGGCATCAGGTTCATCAGTGTTGAATCTCTAAATCTGAAGTTAAGGGCTGGCATCGCCATGACTTTGTTTGAGCATTATAGTGCCATGGCATCGGTTGCATGGATCGAGAGATTCAGAACTCCTCTGGTTGTCATCTTCTCAAGCCCATCTCAGGAGGTGATCTTAGTGATTTTGGAAGTGATGGTGTCGGGGTAAGCCTCATTGAGCTGTGGTGGCGCTATGATCTAAGCTTTGCTAATTTTCAAGCCTTCGCTCCAGAGAATGGCGATAACCAGCCTTCTTTTCCCTAAAATTATATGACTCCTGGAAAGGGAGAAAAAGAGGCATAGATCATACAGAAACAGAGGAAAACACAGGACTTAGCACGCATAAAAGGTAAGGTAATGTAGCCATTTCACGGCTACATCACTTAACAAAGGCTTGGAGGCAGCAGACGCCTTTGAGTGGTCTAAGATTAAGCCTTTGGTGACCGTCCTTCAGGCGAACGGTTGTCTATGTCAGTCGATGATCAGGTTCCCTGGATCTGAAATCCTTCCGCGCACGACATAATGCCTTTCGTGCCAAGATGTAGGGCCAGGGCTTCTGCTGCGGTCTCTATCGGCGGAGGGTCTGTCATCAATCTTCCTGGCTGGAGAGGAAGGCTTGGTGGTGTCCTCGAGAGGACGCCTATGAGGGTCGGATGGTTCATCTCTGGTCATCTGACTCTCCTATCTCTTCAGCATCTTGTAGTCTTCTGTGTTATGTTTACACTCCTTGTGAAGCATGCACTATCTTCTGTTGTTGTCGGTCCATTGGGTCCTTGAAGGACGTTGCTCCTGGGCAAGCTCCTAACGGTGCTGCTCATGGGCGAACTCCCTGAGGTCTACGGAACCCAAGAATATCTGCTCTGCTGGTGGTGCCTGAGGAGTGAACTCCTCCCATGGATGGTCAATTCTGTAGGGCCTTGAACGATGTCGCCGAGATCTTCTACATCTGCGGTGGCGTCTCTCGGGAGAGTTGTCACTATCGTCCTCTCTAGACTCTCGGCGACTCTCGGCTCTGAAGTTAGAGATCATCCGGCCTCTGGTCTGGTCCTCTACAGCCATGAAGTTGCGCGCTCTCTGAAACAGCTCATCAAAACTGCGTGGCGGTCTGAGAGTGAGGTCGTCAAGGAAGATTCCAGAATGCAATCCCGTCAGGATGGCAGTTATCGCTAGCTCGCCACTGATTCTGGGGATTTGGGTGTACGTCCTGTTGAATCTTGCCATGAAATCTCTCAGGGGCTCGTCGGGTCGCTGTCTGATGCTGAACAGACTGGGAGCGGCCCGAGAGAGGGTGCAGGAACTGACAAACTGTCCCACGAAGGCCTCCCTCAGTTGAGAGAATTGCGAGAACGATTGCGGTGCCAAGGAGGTGTACCACTGTCTGGCAGCTCCTATGAATATGACGGGAAAGGCACGACACATGATGACGTCGTCCATGCTGAACAGCTGCATCTTGATCTCAAAGCTGCTCACGTGATCCTTTGGATCAGTGTTACCATCATACTGCTCAAAATACGGCAGTCTAAGACTCATCGGGAATGGAACATCATGAACCTCTTGAGTGAATGGTCCCGACGGAGATCGGTTCGTCACCGTCGCCCGCCGGTGGATCAAGGGCTTTGTGGCGGTAGACTACCGAGCCTCCTCCTCATCTCCCGTATCAGTTGCGGAAGTGGTCTACAGGTCCCCCTAACAGGGATGTCCGCTGGGCTACCCATAATGGAGATGGACAGGTCATCGGTCTTCAGTCTGAGGGTCTATCTGGACGGTAAGAGTCTGCCTATCAGCGGCTACAGGCTCAACTGCCCATGGAGGCAATCTCTTCTGCATCTCCGTCATGAGACTAGTCATCATCTGAGTCATCATCTGTGTGAACTCTCCTCAAGTGAGAGAGTCATTTTGTGTTTGGGTCAGTTGATGAGAGGAATTCCCAGCATCGTCTGTGTGACCGACAGGAGTAGGAGAGTTCTCACAAGAAAGAGGGGGGTTGGTCTTAGAAGGGGTTGGAATCACCATAGCGTGACTTCTGATCTTTTTCCCACAGACGGCGCTAAATGTTGCACCTGAAAAATCCCAGGGGCGGTCCGCGTCCAGAACCTTCCAAAGGAAAACACCAAAGTCCTGGTCCGATCGGGATAGGGCCGACGGAGAGGACCCGGTCGGCTCGGGGGAGGAGTGTGAGATGATCCGAAGGTGATTCCGATCCACTCCAGAGAGAACTTGAGAGGGACGAGAAAATAGGTCACAAGGTACCCCGAGATGTGACCCCGGGGAGACCACTCCAATACTTAAGTTAGCACGTCCCTAAAATGACCGGTAGCTCCTGCGTGCGAGGATAACCGGGGAATGCAGGAAAGAAAGATAGAGAGAGAGAGATCAGTCTAGAGAGGTCATGCAAGAGGGTATCGCCGAATGGGTGTACGGTCGAGTGAAGGTAAGGTCGAGCGAAGTAAGGCCAGGTCGAGCGAGGCCGAGTCAGGAAAGGGCGGAACAAAGAAAAGAGGGCAGGACCTCAACCGGTCGACCGGTCATGGGAGAAGCGGTCGACCGGTTATGACCGGGCAGAGCTCCGGGCAAGGGCTGGCCGACGTCCGGGCAGGAGAGAGAGAGAAAAAGAAGTGATGAGAGAGAAGAGGGGTGGAGGCCTATTTATAGGCCACAGGTGACGTCACCGGTCGACCGAAACTGAAAAAACCGGTCGCCCGATGATGGAAAAACCGGTCGACTGGTTTTAGGGCAAAACCGGTCGACCAATCAGGCAGAGGAATGCCCGATCTAAGTCTGGTTGTGGTCTCGGCTCGGGTCTAGTCGGATCAGGCCGGACGGTTCAGCTTCGAACCCTTTGGTCACGTGTCCCTAGTAGAAAAATCCAGAGATATCAGGTAAGGATAAAGGTAGGAGAAATAGAAAATGAGAAGAAAGATGGGGAGAAAATAATTGAGAGAAGAAAGAAGTCAAGAGTAATAGTAGATAAAAAAAGAAAGAAATAATTTTGATATTCATTTTTTGGATTTGATACATAGGCGAATATATATTTTTTGAAATTTAATTACTCACTATATCCTGTGTATTTGCACGGGCAATATCTAATCTATATCTATATATATATTACAAAGTAGGAAAATTTTACCCTATTAGGAAAAATAGAGTGAAATAAATATCAAATAAGGGGTGAGATGAGGGTGGAGTTGGGGAGGGGAGATGCTTTTTTTTTAATTTTAGATGATTTGTATACTTTTGTTTTAATTTTCGTGCAGTGTATAAATTATCCCTGATTTATATCATAAAGTAAAAGGGTGTTTGAATTTTTTATGTGACATTTGTTCATCGGACAAATGCCGCATTAAAAAAATTGTGTAATGATGGGTATGTATATTTTAATAAAAAAATTATTTTATTGTTGATAATGTGTATTTTAAAGTGATCAAATGAAGTAAAATATTTATCGTGTCGAAGACACGCGTAACTCTTAGTCTATTTTACATTTTATGAAAATGTTTGAATTTTTTTTGTTATGAGAATAAATTATGAGAGAGATAAATATCACATCAAATAGGGGAGAATATAAAGATAAAAGATAGGTGATAGGGGTAGGAGAAGTGAGAAAGGAGAAGGATAGAAAGAGAGAAGTAGGAAAAGAAAGAGGTAAGGTTAAAGTAGGTAAAAAAAATATTTTTGAATTTAATATATTTGTGAATATATATTTTTAAATTTAATTATTCACCATATTACCGTGTCTTAGTACGTGCAAAATTTTTAATCTATATTACATTTGTTGAAGGAGTTTGAATTTTTCAGGTGTAGAAATAAATTATGTGAGATATAAATATCACATCAAATTGAGAGTAGAGATAAGGTAGAGGAAATGAAAAGGAGAAGAAAGATGGACAAAGAGCGGTAAGAAAAAGAAAGAAGTAGGTGGTAAAAGCATCCGCAATGGTACCAAAAAAAAATATCTCTCATTATTTATCCTCTATTTTTTTATCCATACCAAAACAATCATTATATAATACTCTCACTATTCACCTCTCCAAATTTCCACCCCCTCAAATCAAAACTCTACCTTTAGAGTTTTAAATTGAGTTTCTCTATTTAATTATTACACAATACTCTAACTGTTCACTCTTTATTTTTTTCATTCACACTTAAATAATCATTACACAATACACTCACAATTCATACTCTAAAAAACTCAAAAAAGTCGTTGCACCAATACAGATGCTCTATGAGTAGATAAAAAAGAAAAAATTATTTTTGATATTATTTTTGGATTTAATATATATGTGAAGAGTGAGTTTTAAATAAGGATGCCCTCTTTGGAATAGTAAGAGTGGACTTTTGTGGGTCTTTGGATTTGGAAGATCAAAGGCTGAGATTGAGTACTGTTGATAGTGGGTGAATAGTGAGAGAGTGCACTATTCATTTGAGATCGAATCCTAACATTTGATTTGTAGATCCAATGGCCCCAAAAAGTCCACTTTACTATTGAAAAATTGATGTCCGCATTAGAAGGGGACTGTATATGTGAATATATATTTTTAGATTTAATTACTTATTATATCACCGTGCATAGGGGTGTAAACGAGTCGAGTCGAGTCGAATATATATCGT
>JAOWBR010184643.1:0-10481 GCA_028571145.1 Dionaea muscipula | reverse complement strand
GGATACCATAGACCAATGTCTTGTGTACCCTTGAGATATTTCAAAATCCTCTTTGCAGCCTTCAAATGACTCTCCTTAGGGCATGCTTGGAATCTAGCACAAACCCCTACTACAAAAGAAATGTCTGGCCTGCTTGCAGTCAAGTATAAGAGAGATCCAATCAATCCTCTATACTTGGTCTGATCTACATCATTGCCTTCAACATCCTTGTCCAGACTTACTCCAACACTCATTGGAGTAGGTGATGATGAACTGGACTCTATGCCAAACTTCTTGATCAAGTCTATTGCATACTTTTCCTGGTTAATGAAAATTTCATTCTCTAACTGCCTCACTTGCAGACCAAGAAAGTATGTCATTTCTCCCATCATACTTATCTGAAATTTGCTCTTCATCAAATCTGTAAATTTCTGACAAAGTATCTCATTCTTTGATCCAAAAATGATGTCATCAACATACACTTGAACCAAAAGTGTATTCTCTCCATCTTGAATCATGAACAAAGTTTTGTCAATGGTTCCTTTCCTGAATCCATTGTCCACCAAAAACTGTGACAATGTCTCATACCAAGCCCTTGGTGCTTGCTTCAAGCCATACAAGGCTTTCTTCAATCTGAAAATATCATCTTCTCTGCCCTTGATCTCAAAGCCTAGAGGCTGCTCCACATAGACTTCCTCCTCTAAAAGTTCATTCAAAAATGCACACTTCACATCCATTTGATAAACTTTAAAGTTCTTGTGAGCAACAAAAGCAAGAAACAATCTAATGGCCTCCAATCTTGCTACTGGTGCATAAGTTTCATCAAAATCATTTCCTTCTTGTTGTGAATATCCTTGTGCAACCAGCCTTTCTTGGTTTCTTACTATCATCCCATTCTCATCCATTTTGTTCCTGAAAACCCACTTTGTCCCAACAACATTCTTGGACTTGGGCCTAGGAACAAGTTCCCAAACTTGGTTCCTTTCAAACTCATTCAACTCTTCGTGCATGACAATGATCCAATCTGCATCTGTCAATGCATCTTCAGCAATATTTGGCTCAATTTGAGAGAGAAAACAAGCAAGCATGGTGTCTAGTTGTCGTCTAGTTCTCACACCAGCTTTCAGGTTTCCAATCACCAATTATTGTGGATGGTCAGTGAGCCATCTCAAATCAGGTTGGTTCAAAGGTGCAATGACCTGATCTTCTTCTTCAAGAGCATCTGGAACATCTTCCAAAGCTGCTTCATGGTCAGCTGCAGCATCTTCATCATCATGTTCATGCTGATCTTCATCCTCAAGTGCTCTCACTTTTGGAATTTCAGCATCAACATATTGTGGATCATCAACCTTCTTTGAATCAGAAATCTTCATCTTCTCAGCTTGTGCAGCAAGCTTGTCCACAACTTCTTCTGCTCCTCCAGAGAAATGTGGTTCATCAAAGACAACATGAACTGTTTCTTCAATGACCATGGATCTCTTGTTGAGAACTCTGAAGGCTTTACTCACACTTGAGTAACCCATGAAAATTCCTTCATCAGCCTTTGCATCGAAGGTCTTCAGCTGATCCTTTCCATTGTTGTCAATGAAGCATCTTCCTTAAAAAATGTGAAAGTGGCCAATGCTAGGCTTCCTTCCATTCCACAACTCCATGCACCTTATTGACCACTGTCCTGTTCTGAGTGTAACAGGCAGTGTTGATTGCTTCTGCCCCAAATCTTTTAGGCAAGCCAACCTCAGCAATCATTGTCCTAGCAGCTTCCTTAAGAGTTCTATTCTTTCTCTCAGCAACTCCATTCTGCTGTGGAGTTCTTGTAGCTGCTAGTTGGTTAACAATGCCTTCTCTTAGGCAAAAATCAGTGATGACTTTGTTTAAAAACTTAGTCCCCCTATCTGATATAATCTTCATAATGCTCAGACTCTTCTCAGTCTGACTTCTCTTCATCAGCTCTGGCAGCCTCTTCAAAGTGTCCTTCTTCTTATTTAAGAATATTGTCCAAGTGTACCTTGAAAAATCATCCACCAGTACCAATGTATACTTTTTTCCACTTACACTGACAGGGTCAACTGGACCAAAAAGATCCATGTGAAGAAGCTCCAACATTCTGCTTGATGATTGCATTGTCTTGTTCTCGAATGAGGCTTTGATCTGCTTTCCCATCTGACAAGAATCACAAATGCTTTCTTTCTTGAATACAACATCAGGAAGTCCTTCAACCAACTTCTTCCTTGCAAGCTTGTTGATTGTTTTAAAGTTCAAATTGCTTAATCTCTTATGCCATAGCCAACTCACATCTGCTGTGGTCTTGGCCAAAAGACATGTGTTAGCAAATGCAGTGGTCGAATCCACCACATACATGTTCTTTTGCCTCACACCAGTGAGCACTACCAATCCAATCTGTTCACTCCTGATCTTGCAGTGAATCTTGCTGAACTCTATAAGGTACCCTTTGTCACAGAATTGACTGGTACTCAGCAAGTTCAACTTCAAACCCTCTACAAATGCAACTTCCTCAATCTTCAAACCATTCTAGATGATGGAACTCATTCCCTTTGTTTCTCTAGGCTTCTCCTTGCCTCCAAAAATTACTTTGGGTCCATCTTTTTCTATGAAATCCTCCAAACAGTGTCTGCAACCTGTCATGTGTCTGAAACATCCACTGTCAATGTACCAGACAACCTGCAAAACAGATTAAAAATGTTTAGGTACCCAATCCTGATTAGGTCCTCTAAAGTTAGTACTCCTAAAGTTGACCCCTAGACCATATTTAAAGGGTCTCCTCCATGGAGCATTGTACCTTTCACTGCCATAATCAAAATAAACAGCTGAATAACATCTAGGATGATATTTGGATGTGTGGGCAGGTACAGGATGGTGCATGTATTGTTGTCTAGGTTTATGAACAGGTCTATATACACTTGTATTATGTATATGACCTATTTGTATACCTAGGTCTGCTTGTAGGCATTTCCTTATGCCTTTTTGTAGAATTTTGCCCATTCACTGGTTGTGAATATTGTTTAGCAGCATCTTTGGGCAGCCATGTGGATTGTTTTCTTTTTGGCTGAGTATAGGACATGTTCCAGTCCTTATCAGAAGGAAACAATCTTCCTTCCCCCTGCCTTGCTAGCCTCCTAGATCCATAAAAGGGTTTAGGATTAAACCTATTTTTGGATTTAGGTTGAGGCTTGTGGATTGGTTTGGGGTTAGCCCTAGGTTTGTTGTTAACCTTTGGTTGGGCTGCCAACCTTGGACCAGGGGCAATCTTAGGCTTGGTTCTAGCCTTGGTGTTCTGACCTTGGTCTTGGACCTTGCCATTGTTGCCCTTAAATCCCAGGCCATCCCTTTCAGGGTTGTAGCCTGCTCATAAGCAACCTTTGCCTTGGGTTTTTCCCCTTCTAATTCCTTTGATAGTCTTAGATTGTCACTTTTTAGTGACTCATTTTCATCCAAAAGAATCTTATGGTCAGCTTGAATTTCTTCAAACTTGGCCATAAGTTCTTTGAACATATCATGCATGTCCATGTCAACAGGTGGTGAGGTAGAGCATGAACTGGATGAGGTCGTTGTAGAGGTTACCTCATTCTCCTCTTCTTGTGTCATAAGACATAGAAGGGCTTCTTCATCTGATGAGGATGATGAGCTCACATCACTTGAGCTTTCATCCTTCTTCTTCTTCTTCTGCTCCTCCTCCTCAGACTTCATGGATTTTCTGCTTCTTTTCATCTCTTTATCCTTCTTCTCCTTCCAAGCCTTCTTTTCCTCCTCTGTGTATTTCCTTACCAGAGGATAGGGGCAGTCAGCCTTGAAGTGTCCTGGCTTCCTGCAGTTGTAACAAAGAGCCTGACCCTCTTTGTTCTTCCAAGTGTCTTCTTCTTATTCATCTTTCTTCCTGTATCTCCTTGAGGATTCACCTATGTGAAACCTCTTGGAGTACTTGCTGAACTTCTTAAACTTCTTCATGAGCAAGGTCATTTGCTCATGAAGTTCTTCATTCTTGTCTTCTGCCTTTGATGAAGATGGTGGTTGAGCTTGAGATGCCACCAATGCTAGAACAGATTGAATGTTCACCTTGGGGGCTTCCTGATTTGTCAGCTCAAATTCATAAGCTTTCAAGTCAGAAAATAACTAAAAATTTATTGTAGTTGTGAGGTTCTTGGATTCCCTCATTGCTGTAACCTTTATGCCCCATTCAGCTGGTAGGGCACGTAGGACCTTCATGCACATTTCCTTGATGGAGTAGGTCTTCCCCAACATGGTAAGCTCATCAATGATGGCAGGAAATCTATTGTTCATCTCATCCACTGTTTCACCATTCTTCATCTTGAAGCTCTCAAACTTTTGGATGGCAATGGTGAGCTTGTTCTCCTTAATTGCTTCTGTCCCCTCACAGATGAGGATCAACTTGTCCCAGATCTCCTTGGCAGTGGTACATGTTTTTATCTTCAAAAATATGTTACTGTAAAGGGTCTTCAAGATAATGTCCTTGGCAACATTATCAAGGTTGTGCTTCTTCCTTTCTTCTGAGGTCCACTGTGATCTTAGTTTTGGTACCGTTGGTACCTCAGCACTTGTGGTTGCATCAGTGTTGACCTTCATTATCTTGATAGGTCCGTCCTCTATCACCTCCATCATGTCTTCATGAGTAGCTGCTAGATGTGTCTGCATTCTTATTTTTCATTCATCAAATTTATCAAGAGAAAATATAGGTACACGTAAGATGAAGTTCTATGCATCCATGATTTTATGTGAAGGAGAAGAATTTAAAAACACTTGAAAACAGATTTAAAAATGCAATGAAAACTTGGGATCACTCTAGGTAAGAGACACTGCTCTGATACCACTTGTTGGTCCCAAAACAAGGGCTCTATAAGTTCAGAGGGGGGGTGAATGAACTTATAGCTTTTTAAAACTTTTTTAAACTTGTCAAAGTTGTACAGCGGAATAATAAATTTATATAACCCTTTTTAATTTAACTTTTAAATCTATTCTTTGTTATTTTATGTGAATTATGCTGTGAGTGTATATGCAATGCTAAGTATGCAATGGAACGCGATGTATAGAGGTTCACGGTGGTGTAATCCACTACTCCTCTCTTCTGCCGGTGATGTGGGAGGAATTCACTATGCACTATACACCAATACACAGTGAAACAATGTCAAAACACTGTAATCCCTTTTGCAGCTCCTTCGAAGAACTTCTTCAACTGGTATCACCTTCGCAGCTCCTTCACAACTTGCGTTACTTCAACTGCTATCAGTCCTTCACCTCTTGCTTGCTTCAACTGCTGCTTTTGTCCTTCACATCCACGTTACTTCACAAACTTGCAGTTCCTTCACGGTAATGGCTTCACTGAACCTCAGTCCTTCTTGGATCACCACTTCACTGATCTTGGTCCTTCACAGCCTCAACTGCTTCACCAATCAACAAGATAAACGATTCTTGTTATCAGAAAATGAATCATAAGAATGTGATTCCTCGAGCTAACTGAGTATGAAATTTTAGCTAGGGGTTTGCTCGAGATTCTCAGAGGTTAAGAGCTAGATGAATGCTTGATGGCATAAAGAATTTTCAGTTTTTCAAAATTTATTGCTCTCCAGCTTCATCTCTGAGAATATATAAGCTCTCTCACAGAAAAATTCCCGTTGGAGAGCCCTTGGTTTAAATCTTCTGCAGTGTTCCTTCAAACCCTAGAAAAGTGGATCTGTGTCTTCATCTTTTCCCTTTTCATGCTTGCTTTCTAAAAAGTAATTTTCTGACTAGGGTTTCTGGAAGCTGACATTCCCTTTGTCAACATGAATGTTGCTTTGTCTTCATGCATCACGTGAACCCTTGACCTTATTTGCTTTGCAACTGTTGCAGCTTTATTGTCCTTTCTCTACCATGAAATCTTTGTCTTCATATGGCTGGGTCTAAACGTTCTTCAAATCATTTGAATTTAATTCAAACCTTAGTTGAATTAAATATTGAACACTTCTTGAGGGCCACGTGTTGTCCTTCGGTGGTTCTGGAACCTTGGAACCTTGAATATTAAGTTGGAATCGTCCTCAACTGGTCTTGATCTCAGCTAGTCTTGGTCTCAGCTAGTTCTGGTATCAGCTGGTTCTGGCCTCATCTGGATCTAGTCTCAGCTGGTACGGTCTCAGCTGGAACTGGTCTTCACTGAATCTGGTCTCAGCTGGTACAGTCTTAGCTGGAATTGGTCTCCACTGAATCTGGTCTCAGCTGGAACTGGTCTCCACTGAATCTGGTCTCAGCCGGTACGGTCTCAGCTGGAACAGGTCTCCACTGAATCTGGTCTCAACTGGTACGGTCTTAGCTGAAACTGGTCTCCACTGAATCTGGTCTCAGCTGGAACTGGTCTCCACAGAATCTGGTCTCAGCTGGTACGGTCTCAGCTGGAACTGATCTCCACTGAATCTGGTCTCAGCTGGTTCTGAACTATGACATGCTCTTACTATCATTCATTTAACTAACTATCTAAAAAATCAAGCATGCATCATAAAAACTCTAAACAATCAAATCCTAACACCAAGGGATTTTAAAACCCCTAATTCATAATCCTCAAGGCTCAACTTCCTCATTTCCTTCCTTTTCAGCTGTGTAACCCCTCTTCCCCCTTTCCCTTCCATTTTTCTATTCTTCTCTTCATCTTCCATCCTTCATGGAAGGCTTGTCTTGGATCTAGGAGCTTGGAGGAGGTCATTTTCGGCATCAAGGGCAAGAGGAGAACAAGTTTCATCTCACATTTGGCCTTGATTTAAACTCTCCATCCCCAAGGTGAGATTTTTGGTTTATTTGGCATGGCTAGCTTGAATCCATAGATTGATGTTCTGATTGAGGAGTCTAGCATGTCATTGGGGTGTTGGGGATGGTAGTTTTCAAGTGATTTCTTGTGCATTGAAGTGTTGTGGCCATTTTGGAATTTTGGTTCATTTTTGGATTTTAGCTAAATGACAAGTTTGAGGCATGTTTTGAAACTTGTTAGATGTGTTTTGATGCTTGTTTTTCATGCCTACATGGCTTAGAATCAAGTGGATTTGGTTTAGGAGTTATTGGAGCCGATTTGGTGAGGTTGGGTCGATTTTTGAGTTGCTGAACTCCTTCTCGAGGCGGCAGATTTCTATGCAGAGGACGTCATGGAGGACATCCTCAGCACAGAGAGGACGTCCCCAAGGATGTCCTCTTAATTCTCCGCCCTGTTTAAAACTACACGAAAAAGTTAGGGACATTACGGGGGACGTCCTTAGGCTAAATCCTCATAAAGGACATCCCTGAGGACATCCTCTGCCCACTGTTTTGCCCATTTTAGTTTCTTAACCCCGTGCATTAAACCGTCAACGCATTGCATGATTTGTGGGCACTCTTGGGGGGATGTTTAGGCATTGATAGCGACTTGTAGCTCGATGTTGTCATGATTGTGAGATTCTCCCATTGCTTGGTTGTTAGGTGGTGACGTGAGGCGTAGTGGTGGTGCGGTCATCCGCGACTAGCGTGCTTGTGTCATTTTCCAGGTGAGGAGTGTACACTAGACTTTATCCTTCTCCTCCCACCTTGTTATCCTTATCGTTCCATCCATCCTTGATAACTTGCTTGATTTACACAGTTGGCATATTCTGTGATATGTTTATGTTGTGTGATAGTCCTCATGTTATAGTTCTTGGTCTTGTCGTCTTGCATGATCTATTCATTGTTGTTGTGGGCTTTGTATCTTGGATATTGGATTGTGATTGTGTATGGTGGGCGTTGACCCTATAAGATATCCTCTAATGGGCTCTCATCCCCTTTAGAGTAATGTGGAGGCTGTATGGATCATATGGGTTAAGTACAGGAAAAAGTCTCTAGTTCGTCTAGGGTGACTCTGGCCACACGGGCTTTCATCCCGGTGTGACAACGTCCTTATGGCACCCCGCTGTACACGGGTTGACCAGGACGGAGCCTACCATATTAGACAGTACTCTTAGACGCCATTCTGGTTTACACTCATGGTTAGGCGGGGATTCCCTGATTGGCAAGCGTGTGTGCGTACATGTTGTGTACGTGAGTGAGACGTCCTTGGTGATTTGGTAATTGTGATATGAGGCATGTGGTGGAGACGTGTGGCATGTTGTTATTCTTGCATCTATCTCCCATGCTTCTTGTGGTATGCATTGATCGTTATCTTACTTGTGACGACATGATTCTTTTATGTTATATGATTGTTGTTCATATATCTCCTGGACCGTCACAATGATTATTGTTCTCCTTTTATTAGTAGTGCCTTGTACCCGCGGGATGTAGCCCCCTCTTATTATCTCCAACCACCTCTGCGTCGCGGATTAAGGTGGTTGGACCGATCATATTACGTTTGACTTGGGCCACTATCACAACCTCATGGAAGTCTCCTTTATACTTATGTTCATTCGTAGTATGCTTTAGATTCTATTCTAACCCCGTGCTCACCCCCAAGTGAACATTTATGCAGGTGAGTAGATAAGAGTTAGGAGGATGCGGTAGGGAGACGGATGGCGGCCTCTTAGGATCCTTTTTGTGTTCTTGGATTCCCGTAGCATTGTCCTTTGAGCTCTTCTAGTTTTAGACATTGGCTTTGTGATGGAAACTTGTAATGAGCTAGTTTGACTCTCTTGTCTCATTTGGTTTTCGCATGCTTTAGCTCTTAGATTGTTGATGAGATTTGAGATATTTTAGTAGTTTGATGTTGACCGCCCATGTTAGCTCATTTGTTCCATCGCTTGTTTTGTTAATTGTTGATAGTTAGGCTTGTGCGGTTCGTGGGTGACTCCCACGGGTTATACGCCGGTCCACCCAGGGTGGGGTGTGACATTTGTGGTATCAGAGTCTAAGGTTTTAGCTTGATTTCATTTGGGATTAAACTAAGCCTTTCTTAGGATTTGCATTTGTTGAGTTGTCCTTGTGGTTTAGAAAGAGGTCTGTCTCCCGGCATCCACTAGAGGTACGTTCCTTTCTTTTAGATGTCAGTTTTCGTTCGATCCTGACTCGAGTATTTGGTGTGATGTCAATCATGGTGCGAACTAGGAGTGGATGTGAACTTCCTGAGTTTTCTCTTAGTGCTCAGAGGAGGGTTAATGGATCGTTACATAGACCACCTAGTTTTGTCATTCGAGAGAGACCACATGGGGGCGAATTTGACACGAACAATGACCATGATGATGGAGCGATCACGGTGAGACTTCCACCGGACGCATTTGAACGATTTCAAGAACTTCTGTGCGTCTTTCCTGAGGAGTGGGAACGATTCTTGCAGTTTCAAGGATTCGTGGGAATGCAAGAGTCTCCTAGAACGGAGACAACATCACTTGAGGGGAGACTGCGTAAGGAATTTCTGAAGGCTGGACCTCCTAAATTCACTGGCTCCACCGACGCTTTGGAGGCGAGTGACTGATTGATGACGGTAGAGGGGATACTCTAGAAGATTGAGTGCACGACTGAGCACAAGGTATCCCTTGCCACTACTATCCTGGAGGGTGCTGCTAGATCTTAGTGGCAGAGAATTGAGTGGAGATTTAATGTCCATGGGGAAAAGCCCACTTGACTTCAGTCCGTGCTAGAGTTTGGGGATGAGTTCTTCGATTCCCACATAAGGACTCAAAAGAGGGGCGAGCTGCTAGTACTAGAGCAAGGGAACATGACCATGAAGGAAACCTCGATCGATCGGGGTTCCGCGGAAGCGTTCAGGATCGCGCCGGTACATAGGATAGACGATAAAAAAAATTTGTAATTCATTCGCATACATGACAGCACACAAACGAATGAATAAACGAATCTTATTCCTTACGGAATTAATTCCGACGATTCGTCTCAGGCAGTACGCGACCGACGTTGAAGAAGATTGCACGCACTTGGTTTTGCGTGACTGTCGCTGTCTGCGACGTGAAGATGTTGTTGTCCGCTGCACGCGCGTCTACTGCCCCTTGCGCTGCTGCTCGCATATCTACACGGCTGCGCTACTGCCCGGATCTGCTTTGCTGCTGCGCTACGCCGCGTATGCTACTCGGCTACGCTGTTGTCCGCTGTGTTTGCTGCTGCGTTCGCCGCTGCAATGCTCCGGCTTCTGCTGTGCCGCTGCCCTGCGAGGAAGAGAGGAAGGCAGCGGCTGCTGCTTCACCTTGGTGGCTGCCGGCGGCGGCAGGTGAGAGGGGAAGGGGAAGCGGCGGCTAATGAGAGGAGAGGAGAAGACGACCTATCAGCCTTCTAACTTTTTCCCTGAGCCAAAGGTTAGGTTTTCCGGTAGTGAACACAAAACCCCTTCACCTCTTTATATAGGGAGTCGAGAGAAACCGTACATCCTTCGGTGAATAAAACTCGTCATGGGCAATGCTAGGGATCAATCAGGAATAAATAAAACGAGACCATCTCCGACTAATCTATATTCCATATTAAAATAAATCAAACGTCACAGTGATATTACTCCCCCGTAATTAATTCGATTTAATTAAATATTATAGATTAAATATTAAATAAAATATTCCGTAACGTAACAT
>JAOWBR010184632.1:0-10483 GCA_028571145.1 Dionaea muscipula | reverse complement strand
TTTTACGACAGTAAATAAAATTGTAAGAATGTTCACCGTGTCGTTGGCACGGGTAATCTCTAGTTTATATACAAAATTGCACAAAGAATACATGCATGTTATTCCTAATCACTCCCGATCCTAATACGTGAACATCACAATGAATCTTCATTAGGCCAAAAAAATAACAACATTACAATGAAACTAGATGTTGTCTACCTTCATTTTCTTTTTGAACACACTTGACAATGTGAAACAGATTTGACATTGCTGGTGAAACAGGTGATTTTTTTTCAAGTGTCCATGGTTCCTGGCTAAGATGTTTCAATAACTTTGATACATACAATGCTAAAGCTGCTGCAGAAGTTTTCAATCACTTTAAGGCAACCTTTCGGCCGAGAAAAACGATATTCGGTTCTCACTCACACGCTGTTTCCTTGCATCTTCAGGAAAGCATTCGTGATGCTTGAACATATTGTGTCTTCTTCAAATCATTCTTTGCTTGAGCCAGGACAAAACATCACTAAATATAGAGAAAATTCTAGCTCAGATATACATACTCCTTTAGCCTTTTTGTCTCTTATCCCTTGAGTATATCTTCCTTGCTTCACAATGGAGTCACCGGATTTAGATTTCTTGTGAACATGAGCTTCATCTCTAGCTTCCTTGCGCCAGGCACCATCAGGAATCAAATCAAAGGAGCTCCCTCATGACCATCAAATCATACAAATCCGAACTCGAATCTCATTTCTCAAGCCCCTCAGAAACCACAAGCTCTTGTTTCATCAAATAATATCAACGAGACCAAATCAAACACAACTCTAGTCCAAGAACAATGCACCAGGCTAATAATCAGCGATCCCTGTCTGACCATGAAGAGGACTACTACTACATGGTGAAGGACAAGAATCATCAAAATGGAGGGGGACGCTGGCCACACGGTGGAGGAAGAGGCTTGTTGAGCGGGGAGAGATTCACGGGCACTCATGATCTTGTAGAGCAAAACTTCTACCTTTATGTCCGAGTGGTGAAAGCCAAAGATCTCCCTCCAAGCTCGATCACGGGGACGTGTGAGCCTTACGTGGAAGTGAAGCTCGGGAACTATAAAGGGAGGACCAGGCACTTTGAGAATAAAAGGAACCCCGAGTGGAACCAGGTGTTTGCATTCTCCAAGGATCGCGTTCAAGCAACTTTGCTTGAAGTTCTCGTCAAGGATAAGGAGATGGTGGGGAGGGATGATTACATCGGGAGGGTGATCTTTGATCTGAATGAGGTTCCCACTCGAGTCCCACCCGATAGCCCTCTGGCTCCACAATGGTACAGATTGGAGGACCGGCGTGGGGAGGGGAAGGTGAAGGGAGAGATAATGGTTGCTGTTTGGGTTGGGAACCAAGGTGATGAGGTGTTTTCGGAGGCGTGGCACGCAGATGCCGCTTTTGTCCAGGGAGAGGGAGGTCTCAGCGTCCGCTCAAAGGTTTACATGACCCCGAAGCTATGGTACCTAAGAGTGAACGTGATCGAAGCACAGGATATCGTGCCAAATGACAGAAGCCGTGCCCCGGAAGTTTTCGTGAAAGTCCAGGTTGGAAGCCAAGTTCTGAGGACTAAGATTTGCTCAACTCAGTCTCAGACAACAACACATCCTCTTTGGAACGAAGATCTCGTCTTCGTGGTTGCTGAGCCATTTGAAGAGCAGCTGGTCCTCACTGTCGAGGACCGTGTACATCCTTCAAAGGATGATGTGCTGGGGAAGATAGCAATGCCAGTCAGTGCCTTTGAGAAGCGGCTTGACTACAGCCCGGTTCATTCTCGATGGTTCAACCTTGAGAAATTTGGGTTCGGCATCCTGGAAGCTGATCGGAGGAAGGAGCTGCAGTTTTCTAGCCGGGTGCACCTGAGAGCATGCCTTGAAGGGGCGTATCATGTGCTTGATGACTCGACCATGTATACAAGCGATACAAGGCCAACAGCAAGGCAGCTGTGGAATCCCCCTGTTGGGATACTGGAGGTGGGTGTTTTAGCTGCTCAAGGACTACTCCCCATGAAGATCATCAAGGATGGACGTGGGAGCACCGATGCATACTGTGTCGCCAAGTATGGCCATAAATGGATCCGCACCAGAACAATACTCGACAACTTCAACCCCAAGTGGAACGAGCAATACACATGGGAAGTTTATGATCCATGTACCGTGATCACATTGGGAGTCTTTGATAATTGTCACCTGGGCAGCGCTGCACCTGAAAAGCCCGGCACCGGAGGAACAAGGGATTCCCGGATTGGAAAGGTAAGAATCAGGCTATCCGCCCTTGAGTCTCATCGTGTTTATACAAATTCTTATCCCCTGCTTGTATTACAACCAACCGGTATAAAGAAGATGGGTGAACTCCGGTTGGCAGTTCGGTTCACTAGCCTCTCTTTGGCCAACATGATATACATCTACGGTCGACCTTTGTTGCCACGAATGCACTACCTCCATCCGTTTACCGTGAACCAAATAGACAGCTTAAGATTCCAAGCCATGAACATAGTCGCGACAAGGCTTGGCAGAGCTGAACCGCCGCTGAGAAAGGAGATAGTAGAGTACATGCTAGATGTTGATTCTCACCTGTGGAGTATGAGAAGAAGCAAGGCCAACTTCTTCAGGATCATGTCACTTCTGTCGGGTATTTTAACCGTGAGCCAATGGTTTGTGGATGTCTGCAACTGGAAGAACCCGGTCACCTCGGTGCTAGTTCATGTGCTCTTCTTGATACTGATATCATACCCTGAACTCATGCTCCCAACCGTGCTGCTCTATATGTTCCTCATAGGATTGTGGAACTATCGGTTCAGGCCACGATACCCACCACACATGGATCTGAAGCTCTCGTGGGCAGAGGCAGTGAGCTCAGATGAGCTTGACGAAGAGTTTGATACTTTCCCATCTTCTCGGCCAAATGACCTTGTGAGGATGAGGTATGACCGGCTTAGAAGCATTGCTGGGAGGATTCAGACAGTGGTTGGAGATATAGCAACCCAGGGGGAGAGGTTTGAGTCACTGTTGAGCTGGAGAGACCCGAGGGCGACGAGCCTGTTCATATTGTTCTGCCTTTCTGCAGCGGTCACTCTATACGTGACACCGTTCAGGGTCGTGGCTTTAGTAGGAGGGCTGTACACGCTCCGACATCCTAGGTTCCGGAGCAAGCTTCCTTCTGTTCCCAGCAACTTTTTCAAAAGACTGCCTGCAAGAACTGATAGCATGCTGTGATACAGCACTATATTTGCATTAATAAAAGTGATGGATTAGAATCAATGTTTTTGTTCAACAATGCATGCATTATGGTAAGATAGTAAGATGAACTTCACAGGTTGGGATGGGAAAAACTCCCCCCCCCCCTGCTCATTCCATTGCCTAATGAGTTAACTTGCAACATAGGTGTGTCCAAAAATGAGATAAAATAGTACAAATGTAAAGACAAGTTCCAAAAGAATGAGACACGGAAATGTAAAACCGACTCGACACTCCTCGCTTCATAGTTCTTTCCTTAAAACACTAGCTCATGAGGCTTCATGCCATCCTTGAGAGAAAACCTTGAGGCTAAGTAGGTTTTCAAATCGGGCAAGCTCTCAATGGATTTTATCACCGCAGCATCAACAGTTTTCTGGTCATCCTTCTTCTCCTGCGGAAGCTCATTCTTCTCCTGGATTTTAAAAGGACAAGAAATGTTAGATCATTGATCAAGTCAACGTAGCACTTGCACAGACGCTCAAAGCCGATCAAGAACAATCATTTGAACCATGAAGTAATCGAGAAAACACTTGCACAATCCCAGAAGAAGTCAGTGTGGCATGCAATATATTATCACGAAGAACCTATGTAGAGGCTAAAAGAGAACATGAATATAGTAGGGATGCCAACGAGTCGAATCGAATGCGAATGAGGGGTCCCCCGTACTCATACCCATCTAGCATATCGGTATGAGTACGTTATAAATATATATATATATTTATATACGGGTATAACGGGTAGGGTAGAGTATTATAGCATACCCATACCCTAACCATACCCGTTGCGAATATTAAGTTTTGTACTCATACCCATACCTGTAACCATTTCCTTATACACATACCCTACCCAAATGAATCGAATAGAGTTGAATACCCGCGAATACGGATATAATTGTCATCCCATAGAGTATAGGTTGTAGAACTACTAACCTCCTTCTCGGCTCCAAAAAACTCACCCTCTCCTTTCTTATTCTTCTTCTTGTCGGCTTTTTTAGAAAAGTACTTGTCATCTAACTTCTCCATATTAACACCGGAAATGTCAACCTTGGTCGAAGTAGCAATAACATAAGCTTGACCGACACGTCTCAGAGGTACTCCATTGATCTTATATGGACCTGCAGTGAACACCAAGGAGGGACATTAAGGAATTAAGAGAAACTGAAAATCCTTAAAACCAAACATTCCAAAAACAAACCCTAGGTGACATAGATAACCCACAACAGCAGCTATCAATCAGGCAGAAAGATTCAGACTTCAGGGTACTGACCAGTGATGAGAAGAAGCCCAGAAGGAAGCTGCTTCAAGAACACAACTCTCTTCCCCATAAACCTCCCAGCAAGTAGAATCAACACAGTCCCAGGAGTAATACTAGGCCTGAAATTGTACCCACAAAAAAAAAAACCAAGAGCCCGATCGAATTTTGAAAATCCCAGAACACAAACAGGTAAAATTAAAGACAGGTGTCAGGAGGAGAGACCTGAGTTTGGTGGGCTTATGCTTGCGCTTGTTGATGAGGGGCTTCTTGACATCATCAGCGGGGTAGAACTTTGAGGGCTTCTCCATCCTGGATCTGGAGTACTTGCCGATGCCCCTTATCAGCTCTGGGTTACGACTAGTTCTCGGCTTCCTCTCCAACGGCGTCATCGATGATTCAGAGATGGGAGCAAATCGCCAACCTTTCTAGAGTGCTTTGTTTGTGTCCCCTAGCTATAGGGTTTCATTGTATCTCATGGGCCGGGCTATATCTCATGGGCTGGGCTAGGCTAGGCTGCTCGCGGACCGGATTGGATCGGATTCTAAAGAATCCGACGATCGATCCGTTTTAACAATGTAATTCATATCCGATTCATTAGTATGCGATTCGGTTACGGATTTAATTCACGAATCACAGAGTAGACACGATTTATTCACGGTTTATGAAATATATTTTTAAAAAAATATTTTCATTTCTTCATCTTCGTTGATCTAAAAATTAATAGTCAATAAACATAAACCAGCAGCAATAACAAAATCTTCGCTCGTCGCCTGTTGTCGGCCAAGGAAACAGAAAGAAAGAGAAAGAAATCGGAAAGATGAAGAGATTGGAAAGACCGAGAAAGACAAAGAATGAGGAGGAGAAGATGCAAAAATAAAAATGAAAAGAGAGAAAAACAAGAGAAGATTAAAAGAATCAAGAAGGGGAAACAAAATAGGTGCAATAGTTTTCTTATAATTAGTTTTAAGAAGAAATAATAAATAAAATTTGTATTTTTATTAGTTTTATAATAATACAATAATAATAATAATTAATATTTAATATTTATTTTTAATTTTTAATTTTTTTCACGGATCGAATCGGAATAATTCACGGATTATAAAATATAATCCGTGTTCGAACCACGGATCAAGAATCGATGATTTTCTAATCCGTTTTCGAACCCCGAATCCACAAATGGAAATGGATATGATCTAAGCTTTGCGGATCGGACCGGTTACAGTAACCGGATTTTGGGTATCATAATAAGATTGATCTATTAATTAAATAGGGTTTAATCAATCAACAGAATACAAGAGGCTCCGAGAATCAATCACAAACTAATTAAAGCCTATCCCCAAAGTCTTACTCATATATATGCCCGAGACACAAATGAAATACTTCATCTCATCTGAGACTCAACCGAAAAGAGCTCAGGTCCGGCGGAGGAGCACAGAGACACCGATACAAGCACGCCTCGACTCGACCATTTTAGCACACTCACC
The DNA here is from genome assembly GCA_028571145.1 of Dionaea muscipula. NCBI lineage: Eukaryota > Viridiplantae > Streptophyta > Magnoliopsida > Caryophyllales > Droseraceae > Dionaea > Dionaea muscipula. The sequence goes on along the minus strand of JAOWBR010184632.1, from coordinate 4,495 downwards.
GTCTCACCGAGAGAAGAGGGGCCAAAGGGAAGAGAGGGTGGGAATTCAAATCAACAGAGAGCAAAGCAAGCCATTATATTATGATGACAAATTAAACAAAAGTCTTGAGAATCTCTAAGACAAGAAAGACAACCAAGGGCAATTAAACTGTACTGTACTGACTACAGTACAGTTTAATATATAGAGAATCGAGCAGACAGCCCAAACCAAATTAAAGATAATCAGTAGAGTTCAGCTTCCTTGTGGGTGTGTATTACACAGTCTGCTGTTGGGTAGGAGACGCAGGTAAGCACATAACCCTCCTTCATTTGATTATCGTCGAGGAATGACCCATCAGTCTGGTCGACCGACCCGGACGACAGCTTCCCGGCACAGGTAGAGCACGCACCTGCCCTGCAGGAATAGGGCAGCTCAAGTCCCGCAGTCTCAGCCGAGTCCAGGATGTACGTGTCATCGGGGGCATCAAACTCGTGCTCACCCTCTGGTGTGATCAACTTAATCTTGTACACTGCCATGGCGACAACCTCAGGTCGGGATGAAGATTTTTGACCAAGAGATTTACGGAGACTACTCCCAAGGGAGTTCAAGGAAACTGGACATGATGAGACTACTGCAGGGCAGATGGGTTTGGCCTGAATGGTGCCCCCGAGCATGCACGGGGGAGCAAATCTCACCGTCGCCATGGAGAGAGAGTCCTGTCCTGTCCTGTCCTGAGGTGGTTAAACAAAGAAAGCCAACCCTCAATTCAAACAAGTGGTGACGGTGTAATCAAACCAGCAGCTAGCTAGTATTTTGAAGAACATCTCAGACATACAAGTTACCGATTATCAAGTTAAAAGCTAAAATTGGCAAGTTAAAAGCGACTAAGAGAAAAAGATAACCTTCTATCCAGATGACTCGCACTACGTTATTCAGCTTCTTTCATTTCATATTATAAGAGTATTATTTTCATCGGTTCCATGGTTGGCTAATCATCATCGGTTCATATGTACAGCATTAGTATGCAGCAGAACCAAGCAAGCATATATATCCTTGAAGTTTTTGGCTTTCAGCAACTTCAAAGCAATCATGATAGAGTAAGTTCCATATCCCAGTTCTTTCTTTTAACATGGATAGGAGAAAAGAGCTCTTCACATTCCCATTCTCCTTTTTCCAGTTTTGCTAGAGTTTTTGGGAAATTATGAATTGATGCTCTAGGAGACAAAAGCTTCCAGAATAAGCTAATGCTACAAATCCAGCTAGTAGATATATCCTGCCAGTATAACGTATAAGAGGCATAAAGAAAGAGTTAACAGTGACCCCATGCAACTTCCAGGTTCCCACTCTTCACCTCACATATTGTCATCTTGTAATTTCAACTCTTTGCCACATTATATCCAAAAAAGTCAGCAAGACTAACTGTAATACAGTCAAAGCAGTTCACTAAACACTAATATCAAAAAGAAAAAGGAAACATTATCCTTAGCCAGTCCAAAAGACCGTGACTAAAGGCATTCGCAGGGATTCCAGACTATGCACGAAACATCAAACATGTAGTTTTGCAAATCAATGAATTATATAATTCAACCACTGTAAACTCTATATGCTCACACTACCTGTTAAGACGATAAACAACCACAAGTTATGGTTTATTCTCTATCCTTGCTCTCACCTATTATTATATACTCACAGACAAAGATAGTAGGCAAACATCCTGACAAACAAAGTGATACTCTGTAAGCGAAAAATCTGTTTCAATCTATTCATCATCAACCCAAGCGGACCGACTAATAGGGATGTAAACGAACCGAACCGAGTATTTTTATAAATGAGCTAAGCTTGTTTAATTATACCGAGCCTAAGCCCGAACTCGAGCTGGATCTCGAGCTTGACGAGCTCACAAGTGGGTATTTTATCATCAAACTCATCAGTTGAGTCATAAATTCTTCACTCCTGTAACTCCTACTCTCCACAGACCACAAGGATGGTACAAATAAAGATATCCACATAGCATGGCTAAGATGATAGCACGAGAAAAAGTTTGATCTCACAAAGCCCACAAATCATGAAAGTCAAACTATAACTGGAAAACAAAGAACACACAAAGAAGAGAGGAGGGATCAATCCCATATTAACCATCTCACGACTTTAACATCATATCTTTCCAAATACTTATTTCGCAACCACAAATTTCCCATCGTACATCATACATGGTTTGAGGCAACAACTGGTATAAAGATGAACCTACTCAGCTACTCTTGAGCTTTTTTTTTTTTTTTTTTGGGTAAGTAGAGCTTGGTCTGATATACCATAGAAGAAAAAAAAAAGTACCCAAACTCGACGAATAGAACAAATTCTACAACTGAGACAGTTTCACCATTATCATATTCCTTAAAACCATCAAGATGAAGGCAGTGAATCGAATAATCTATACAAGTCAGAAAGGCCAAGATCCAAAGGTTAGATTTTTATCCAAAACACCACAAAATCAACCAATAAATCAATACATTGTGATAAAAAGAGGTAGATTTAGGTTTTTACCAAAGTATTATTCGAGATTTCGCGTTCTGCTCTTTGAATTTTTCAGCGGCAACGTTGGTTACCCACTCACGCCAAGGCCGAAGCTCTCACCGTCCTTGTCACTCCTTGGCTCCTTGCTCCGTTGCTCTTCCTCGCCTATCGCTTTGCCGCAGCCGCGCAGCAGCACTGGAGGAGGCAGGAATGAGGAAGGAGACTGTGAAAGTGTAAAGGACTGGGAGAGGAGGATGCGGCTGCCGCTGGAGGAGAAGAGAATAGGTTAGAATACAGCCACGGGAATAGTAGCATAGTTTATTAGGTAACATAGATCCTAGACGGATAACTATTCTTTACTAAACGTAACACACTAATTTTTTGAAATTTTATTTTTGCCTCTGATATTTTAAAAAGAAATAATATATTTAAAATAATTCTAATCCTTTTTAATATATCCAAAATATCCTCGATTTTTTTTTAATATTACCACAAAACCTCATATCTTTTATATTTATTTAAACGTTCATATCCTTCCTTATATATCACTGTAAAATCTCTACATCTGATCATTTTAATTCCTCAATATTAATTTATTTGTTTATCATCCATACTTTACTAATGACAGACGATTTTGCTTAGAAGGACGAATATTTCAAGATAAAATCTCAATTTTTTATAATTTTTTCAAATTTTTCGATTTTTTGCGAATTTTTCAAGGGGGGTCGGCCGAGTTCACCGACGAGTCGGAGGCCGGCCAAATCTGATGACGAGGACGCGTACCCGCCGCCCGAGTCGGCCGGCCCACCCCTGTACCCGCTGGCCAACTCGGACGCCCCTCATACCCGCCAGCCTTATCGGCCAGCCACTCCCCATATTACCGGCCTGCCGAATCGGGCGGCCCCCCCTCGATACCCGTCATCCGACTCGGTTGGGCCCCCCTAAATCGACTCTTCGAAATAGCCGATTTTTAATTTATTATTTATTTGTTTTAATTTATGAATTTTTATCATTTTAACAATTAATTTTGATTCCAAATTAAATCTGAATAATTGTTTGGTTTATAATAATATAGGATCTCTATTTCCCAGTTGAGGAGGAAGAAGAAACAGAAGAAAATTATCTAGATATAAGCCATTATTTTCAGACAGATAAGAGATTCGAGACTCGTGCAAATATGGAGCAATGGGTGAGAACAATCAGGACAGAATATAAGATGAGGTTTACAATCGAACTTACGAAAAAAGGATTCTTTGACTTAATAGTAGGTACCTCTGATATGTCGAATAAACTCCGATCTGAAAAAGTAGCGTCGAATAATCTCTCTATAAGAAAATAAGGAAAGCAGAATATATCAAGTTTGAGAACATGAACAAATGAAATGTTTTTTGATTATATATAGTGCAATGACAATCTTGTAATTATTTCAAAACTTCAAGGACAAAATTAAATTTTTTTTTAAAAGTGTGTTGCATTTAGTAAAATGGGTGCTGCGTTTAGGGTGACCCTTGGATAATTGGGTTTGGACGGTGCACAAGCACAAGTCCGTCAACCGCACAGCAGACAACAGTCAACGACCCAATTCAATCAATTCCACCATTTTGTTGCATTTTCTATATTATTATTTTTGTAATAATATTCGGATAGCCGATTGGATAACCGTTCGGATAACGATTTGGATAACCGTTCGGGTAACCATTTGGATAACCGTTCGGGTGACTATTCGGTTTGATTCGGTTCGACTAACCGTTCAGGTATCATCAAAATCATACTCATACCATTAGGGATGTCAATTATATCCGTATCCGCGGGTATTCGACTCTATTCGATTCATTTGGGTAGGGTATGAGTATAATTAAGAAAATGGGTATGGTTATGGATATGAGTACAAAACTTAATATTCGCAACGGGTACGAATAGGGTATGGATATGCTATAATACCCTACCCTACCCTACCCGTAATATCCGTACATAAATATATATATTTATAACATACTCTTATATC
>JAOWBR010184621.1:0-10483 GCA_028571145.1 Dionaea muscipula | reverse complement strand
AAGGAAATAAAACAAATAATTAAAATGGTGTTAAACTAATAATAATACCAAACTTAAGAATATTAATCAATTTTTACAAATAATAAATCTCGAGCCCAAAATAAAATAAAATAATAATTATCGAGCTCAATAAAACCCAATAAAATAACTAATAAAATATACGGGCAAAAACAATGATAACCGGTCCCAAAGGGACGGGTTATCACATCTCTGGTGTCCCACCAGATAGGGAGGTCGAGTTTGTCATTAATTTAGCGCCTGACACTAGGCTTATTTCAAAAGCTCCTTACAGAATGGCTCCAACTGAGCTGATGGAGCTGCATGCACAGCTGCAAGAGTTGTTGGAGAAAGAGTTCATCAGACCAAGTGTGTCATCGTGGGAAGCTCCAGTTCTCTTTGTAAGGAAGAAGGATGGTTCCATGCATCTCTACATCGACTACAGAGAGATCAACAAGGTGACTGTGAAGAACAGGTATCCGTTGCCACGCATAAATGACCTGTTTGATCAGCTTTAGGGGGGCCAGGTGTTCTCAAAGATTAATCTAAGGTCGGAGTATCACCAACTGAAGGTGAGAGAGGGTGACATAGCGAAGACTGCTTTCAGGACCCGCTATGGTCACTACGAGTTTCTTATCATGCCCTTTGGCTTGACGAATGCCCCGACAACCTTCATGGATATGATGCACAGGGTCTTCAAACCCTATCTGGACCTCTTTGTTATTATCTTCATGGATGACATCCTCATCTATTCAAGGGGTGAGGCTGAGCACAGAGATCACCTGAGGATTGCATTACAGACTTAGTTGTATGTAAAATTCAAGATGTGTGAGTTCTTGTTGACCAGTGTTGCATTTTTGGGGCATGTGATCAGTAGGGACGGCGTGTCAGTAGACATAAAGAAGATTGAGGCTGTTGAGAAGTGGGCGAGGCCCACTACTATTCGTAAGGTTCGTAGTTTTCTACGCATGGCTGGATACTACAGGCGGTTTGTGGAGGGCTTTTCCACCATAGCTCTTCCACTAACCAACCTCACCAAGAAGGATGTGAAATTTGTTTGGTCAGATGCCTGCGAGAGGAGCTTTCGTGAGCTGAAGAGGAGACTGACTTTAGCACTAGTTCTGTCTATACCAACTGAGGGTGGAGGCTTTATGATCTACAGTGATGCTTCACTAAAGGGTTTGGATTGTATGTTGATGCAGCATGGCAGGGTGATTGCCTATGCTTCGAGGCAGCTAAAGGTTCATGAGAGGAACTACCCGACACACGATTTGGAGTTGGCAGCCATTGTTTTCGCTTTGAAGCTGTGGCGGCATTATCCGTGTAGTGAGTCCTGCAAGATTTTCATAGATCATAAGAGTTTCAAGTACATCTTCACGCAAAAGGATTTGAATATGAGACAACGCAGATGGCTAGAGCTGCTGAAAGATTATGATCTGATGATCTAGTATCACCCCGGCAAGGCCAATGTGGTGGCCGATGTTTTGAGCCGGAAGACAGCTGGTAGCATTGCATGTTTGACCAGGTAGCCTCAACTAATTGATGAGTTTCAGAGATTGCAGATTCATCCGATTCAGGGCATAATGGCTTGGTTGATTTGTCAGCTCTTGCTTCGTCCAACTCTGCAAGAGCGACTTCCGGCATTACAGCGAGATGATGTAGAGCTACGTGTCATCATTGACGGTTTGAGTGATAGTTCAGATTTAGATTTTGCTGTGGGGATAGATTTGATTCTGAGATTTTGGGGACGCATCTTCATTCCTAGTGACGAGGAGGTGAGGACCGAGCTATTGACAGATGCCCATCGCACTTGGGCTAGCATTCATCCTGGTACCACCAAGATGTATCACGACCTTCGGAAGCATTTCTGGTCGCGGGGCATGAAGAGGCAGATTGCCGAGTTTGTTTCCCAGTGTTTGACCTGTCAACAGGTCAAGGTTGAGCATCAGAGGCCTGCGGGAAAGTTGCAGCCGCTTTCCATTCTCGAGTGAAAGTGGGAGAATATCACGATGGATTTTATCACCGGGCTTCCAACTACCCAGAATGGACACTATACGGTTTGGGTGATTATTGATCGGCTCACGAAGTCAGCTCACTTTTTGCCGATCAAGGTGACCTTCAGTTTGGAGCGTTTGACATGCCTCTATATGAGAGAGATTGTGCGTTTGCATGGCCCACCTGTGTCCATTGTTTCGGACCGTGATCCGTGGTTTGTGTCGAAGTTTTTCAAGCTTTTCATGATGAGTTCTTCACGACGTTGAGTTTTAGCATAACTTATCATCCTCAGACAGATGGTCAGTCTGAGCGAACCATTCAGACACTTGAGAATATATTGAGAGCCTGTTCACTGTACCAGAAGGGGAATTGGGATGATCAGTTGCCTCTGATTGAGTTTTTATACAACAATAGCTTCCAGACTAGCTTGAGTATGGCACCGTATGAGGCTTTGTATGGCAGGAGGTGTAGATCATCTACTTATTGGTATGGGGTCGGGGAGCGACAGCTTTTGGGGCCTGAGTTGGTGCAGGATGCTAGTGAGAAGATAACAGTGATCAAGGAGAGACTTTTGACAGTACAGAGCAGACAGAAAAGCTATGCTGATAACCGCAGACGAGATCTTGAGTTTTAAGTTGGGGACAAGGTCTTTTTGAGGGTCTCCCGTGGAAGGGGGTGATCCGCTTTGGTAAGAAGGGGAAGCTCAGTCCCCGCTACATTAGACCATTTGATGTGTAGGATCGTGTTGGTGATGTATCTCACTGTGTTGCTCTTTCGCCGCAGTTAGCTGAGGTGCATATTGTCTTCCATTTGTCAATGTTGAGGAAGTATGTGCATAGTCGTAGCCATGTCATTGGTTTTGAGCCTTTGCACGTCCATGAGGGCATGACTTATGAGGAGCAGTCGGTGGGGATCCTTGATCGGAAAGAGAAGGTACTCAGGACCAAGACAGTGCAGCTGATGAAGGTCCTTTGGCGCAACCATGCCATGGAGGAGGCTACATGGGAGCGTGAGGGCGAGATGCTCGAGAAGTACCCTCATCTCTTTTCAGGTACATGACTTTTCGTTTGAATCTTGGTTGTTTTGCTTTCAAGGGCGAAATCCCTCTTTAAGGGGGGAAGGGTGTGAAAGACCAGTCCTTCGGGTTGGTTCTTGGTTTTAATTTCGAGGACGAAATTCTTTTAAGGGGGGAAGGATGTGATAACCCATTTTAATTTTAAGTTGTTTTGGGTTATATGATATAACCCGACCGGCTTTTAATTAATTTGGGTTATTTAATCATCAAGACTTCTATCTAGCCCAACCGGCTTGATGGAAGCGGAGAGTACACTTGATTCTTGGAAGCTTAAGTTCGAGACTCGGGGAGAGCGTTTTGAGATTTTTAATCTCAATTTTGGAAGGGGAAAAGACTTGTTTACCCCTCTTTGATTTTTAGAATCAGATTTGGGGGTTTGGATTTGCCATACGTAACTCCCCATTTCATTCTTCTTTTATACTTTTCCCTTCTTCATCTCTCACACGTCTCTCTCTCTCTCTCTCTCTCTCTCTCTCTTCCCTTGAACAGCCGGCAACAGCAGGAGGAGGAGGGCGACGTTCGGTGAGCGACAACGACAAGGTCGGATTGGGATTGATGTCATCTTCATCCGGGTGAGTCTTTCGGGGTTTTGTTTTTCCCTTTTTCCTTTGAATTGATTTTGTCATTGGGGCAAAATCTGATGGGATGATTCTTCTAGTGATTTCATGTCGCCGATTCGTTAGTGGTGATTGTTTGAGCCTGTTTGGATTGCCCGTGGAGCGTGGATTGTGATTTCAAGGATTTTCGGGTAAGGTTTTACCCTTGTTTTGATTCGATTTTTAGTCGATTAGTTGGATTGGCATGCATTTGGTTTGGGATTGGTTTAGGGGCTTGTTTAGGTCCCTTTTGATGCACCTTTCCTGGTTGTTTTAATGGATTTTCGGGTTTGGCTTTGGTTTCGTTTTTGGATATGCAGAAAATTATTTCTGCAGAAACGAATTCTGCAGATTTCGTTCGGTGGACGACCCCGAGGACGTCCCCGAGGATGTCCACGCATGCAACTGTCCTTGTGCTCTGTTTCGTTTCCTTGGAACCATACAACGAGGGACGTCCTCGAGGACATCCCTAGGCCAATTTTTGAATGGGGGACGTCCCCGAGGACGTCCCTAGGCCTGCGAATTGGTTTTTCTTCAACCTAAACATTGTGCATTGAACTTGGATCTTCCTAGCATGACTCCTAGGCATTCTAGGAGGGACGTTTAGCATGGTTTGAGGTCCCGATTGAGTCAGGATGACGTTAGAGATTGCTAGGTGCATCGTTTAAGGTTTAGCCTTATTTTGTATGATGAGCATGCTTGTGATGCATTTAGTGAGTCCTCTTCATTGGTTGATCTTTTAGGTGGTGACTTGACGGTATACGATGTGTGGTGACTCGTTAGCACGTGCTTGAGCTTAGCGGGATACTAGGTGAGGGGTGTACACAACTCTCCATTTCCTTCCACCTCCTATCCATCTATTTTATTACTCAGCCTTTCTTGATACCACGTTTGATATAGCTCATGCTCTGTATAGTTCTGTGATTCTCATTGTGATGTCCACTCCATTTGATATGCTTTGATGTGATGTCGGCTTGTCTTTTTTATATCATGATGTTATCCATGATAGCTACTCTTATTGATTGTGGCCTCCTTCGTTTGTGTTCTTGTTATGAGTGGACGAGTGGCATCTTGTGGGCCTGTGTGTGTGTTGAGTTGAGGTAGATTGTGGTAAGTTGTACTGTTTGTGATTAAGCCCGAGGGTTAGTTCCTTCGGGGGCGGCTTCGGACATACGGTTTTACCGTATGTCGCAAGGTCCTTTAGGTCTTGTCGATGACCTGGACGGAGCCTGCCATGGTGTAGTACTCTAGCTGCCATATCGGTTTACATCCACGGTTTGGCGGGATATCCCATTGGCGCGACCTGAGATGGCAATGTGGTAGACTGCGGGTACTACCGATGAGTTTCTTTGTGGTAGACTACGGGTGCTACCGTTCTGTTTTTATGTGAGTTTCTTTGTGGTAGACTGCGGGTGCTACCTTGTCATTATCCTTTCTGTTTAAGTGGTAGACTTAGGGTGCTACCGTGTGTATTATGGAAGACTACGGGTGCTACTATTTAGGTCTTCCCTTAATGTGAGAGTTGTCTGGACCTTTCGGATATTGTTGCTGTTTTATTCTTTCATATCATGTGGCCCTTGTGATATTTTATGGTTTGCTGGTCCTTCTGGTATGACAGTTGCTAACTTTATATTTGCATGTTGTAGAATCTGATTCTGTATACATTCTTCCGTTGTTCCATGAGTAGTATCTTGCACCTAGTGATGGGTGGTCCCCTCCTGTTGTCTCCCTAGCACCTCCGCGCCGTGGGTTAAGGTGTTAGGGGTGATATCATTTACGTTTGACTTGGACCACTCCCACACCCTCATGGAACTCAGCTTGTTCTTCTTTACCAACATGATTTTGATATTCTACTTACCCTGTGTACACCCTTAACTGAACGGTTTCGCAGGTGAGTAGGTGTGGCTAGGAGGATACGGCGGTGAGACGGATCTCGCGGCCTTTTAGGATTTTGATCTGTTGTTGGTTCATGACTTTTCAGTTTTGTAGACTTCAGATATAGTTTACTGTTTTTCCGCTTTTTTGAGGATTTGTTAGCACAATTTACTCATTCGGTTGGACGGTCAGTTTGACCTATGATTTGTTTGGGATTTTGCTATGATTGACATGATAGACTGTACTTGACCTTTGGTCCGGTTTGTAACCCTATTGATGCATGATGATTGTTTAGACCAGATGATTAGGTTTTGTTGGGTTTTAGGATTATGTGGGGCCATGGTTGGGGTTCACGGGTCATACGCCGGTTCACCCGGGGTGGGGTGTGACATTTGTGGTATTAAAGACAGGTTTAGTTTAATTTTCTTTTGGGGATTAGACTAGACCTTATGTGATTTGAATGTTATGATAAGATTTTGGGTTTGTTAGGAAGAGGCCCATCTCCCGGCATCCACTAGAGGTACGCGCTTTCCTTTCCAGTTATGCTTTCGATTTTTTCCTAGATTCTACTTTGAGTAGTGTGAGTCAGAGCACATCTGGTGCGCGTCTGGGTTTTCTTTTTTTTGGTAGCATTCGATTCTTTTAGAATTATTGGTTGATTGGAACTCTTATCTGGTGATTGGACAGAACCATGCCTTTGAGAAGTGGAACCGACCATCAAGCTACCTCGTCTAACATTCAGGCGAGGCATGGACGGCTACCGAGGCCACCTGATGTAGTCATCCGAGATGCACCTCGGGATATGGCAGTGGACTCAGAGGATGGGACGGCTACCGTTCGGCTTGCGCCGGACGAGTATGCTCGGTTCTAGGAATTTCAGAACCTCTCTGCAGATGAGTGGTAGAGGTTTCAAGAGTATCAGTGGTTCACACAGATGTAGGGACCGCAAGGAGCTCCACCAGCACCAATGACACTGGTAGTTCCAGTGGTACCAACACCACCAGTAGCACCTAGAGCAGCAGTTGTCCTACCGCCAGAAGAGATCCAGGGGCGATCTTTTGACAGATTTGTGGGCGCCCATTTGCCCAAGTTCACTGGCACACCAGATGCTATTGAGGTAAGTAACTAGTTGATGGAGATTGTGGAGATCCTACAGAGGATCGGGTGTCTTCCAGAGCATCGAGTTTCACATGCCACATACATGCTGAAAGACACTGCAAAGTTTTGGTGGCATGGAGTTCAGCGCCATTTTGATATTGTCCATGGGGAAGAGCCCACATGGGAGGAGTTTGTCACTGAATTTGAGCAGAAATTCTTCACCGCCCACTTCAGAGCCCAGAAGAAGGCGGAGCTGCTAGCACTTAAGCAAGGCATCATGAAGATTCCTGAGTATGAGGCCAAGTTCTTTAAGTTTGGCAGATTCACTCCAGAGCTGCTGGAGACTGAAGAGGAAAAGATGTTTTTGTTTGAGAGGGGCATGGATCCAGATCTGTTGGTCCACGTCCGTAGCCACGATTGTCAGACTTTGACCAAGATGATTCAGCATGCAGCCAGATTGGAGGATGTTATGATTGCTGCCAGAGGGTCAAGGCAGAAGAGGGCTAGAGAGGAGCCAGCTCAGAGCCAGTGTCAGCAACAGAGTGGTCACAACCAGAAGAAGAAGTTCAGCAATGGCAACAAGTCTTGAGGTTCAGGATCAGGGTTCAGGCAGTTCTCAGCTTGCAAGAAGTGCAACAAGAACCATTCCAGAGGGTACATATGCGATGGGAGAACTCTTACTTGCCATACCTGTGGCAAACCCGGGCACATCGCATCCATGTGCCCAGTAGGCGGCCGACAGTTTAGTCAGATACGCAGGGTTCACAGAGACAGCAGCAGTCTTACCATCAGCAGCAGAGTCAGGGCAGACAGCAGATGGTAACACTACAAAAAAAACTAGTATTAACAACAAATGTTGAACGACAACATAAGAATTTCACGTAGAAAATAGAGTATTAACGACAAATTATATAATAGTGTCGTTGTTAAAGAAATTTTAACGATAACTGATAGAATTTATCATGAATATTACTCATACTTTGTCGTTAAAAATAATCACTATAAGAAATATATGAATATTAATGACGAATTATTAACGACAATATAAGAATCTCTCGTAAAAAATAAAGTATTGACGATAGATGATATAAAGTTATCGTTGTTAAATAGATTTTAATGATGATCGATCTAATTTCTCGTTAATTTTGCTCCTATTCCACTACAAAAAATGTTAATATTAAGGACAAATTATTAACGATAACATAAGAATTTCATATAAAATATAAAACATTGACCACAAATTATATAAGTTTGTCGTTGTTAAATTGATTTTAACGACCATTGATGAAGTCTCTTGTTAATTTTGTTCCCTTTTTGTCGTTAAATATGTATGAAAAATCTGTACATTTTTTCTCCATAAATTTGGGCCAAAAGAAAGAAAAATAAAGGAGAAAAATTTAATATCACTACATGAAAATGATTGTATATAGTAAAATAAATGATAATAATAATATTAATAATATATAATACATATATAATAATACCATAAATGTAACAATCAACAAAATATTAGCCTAGATATCTCTAAAGTCTAAACCCTACTTATTTAACCAAACCTAAACGAGATAAACTTATAACTCTCTCTCACATATACTCTGCCGTCAACCTTCTCCTTCTTCGATCAACAACGGCAACAGAGGACACCAGTGGGCAGCGGCGTAGAAACCTAGGACTTTAAGCATTGGCGAGAGTGCGAGCGCCGGACAGTGATGGTGCTCGGGCAGTGGTGGGAGAAGACGTCCGAGTGGAGAGTCGGCCAGCAGATCCTGTTCAGGGTTTTACGCCGGTGAGGGAGCGGACGTGTGCGGGTGAGGGCGAGATTGGGCGCATTGAAGGAAGGTCATGGCCTGCTCCTATTAGAGGTATTCCTCCTTCATCCGCCTTTTTTTTGAATTAAAAATTCATGCCTGTGCATCCCTTTCCTCCATGTGATAAATTGGTAGTTGACTATTCTTTGCAGTTGAATTGAAGCAGCCCCTATTTTCCCTGTTTGCTTCATCGATTGGAGAGTTTGAGACATGGGTCTCTCAATTTTATGGATTTTGCAAGTATATATAAAACGTGGATACTTTATCCAATTTGCCTTTCTTTTAGAAAGCCTGGTGGATGATGGAGGACCATTCATCTGAGATCTACATAAACTTGTTTTTTAAAGATTGTCCAGTGCAAAGGCAGAACTATCCACTGTCAATGTAATTATAATATACGAACTAGGTAATCTCAATTGCGATTGCTTGCCAATATATACAGACCAAGTAATCTCTATTTTGATTGCTTTCCATTATACAAACCAAGTAATCTCTATTGTGATTGCTTTGCCAAAGGGTATTTCTGCCTTGTCAAGTCAGAACTAATTCTATATAGAAGGTATCGATTAATCGATATCCTTTACTCAAATTGGACATTTGTATCGATTGTTGGGTGATTTGGTTTGTGTAGGTATGGATTGTTGTGGGCGTAGTGTATCGGTTTCTGAAAAAGTTGGTCGTTCGCCGGGTTGGCCCTTACGGCGACACTGCTATTGCTCGAGGTAGTCCTAGTGGTTTTCGCTGGTCATGGTGTTGTCGGGTGTATGATTTGGTGGTATATGTATACAGATGAAATCTGTCGTGGTATATGCAAATACAAATGTGGGAATGTATAGAGGTGTATAAATACTTATATGTATATGGATGTATGGTGCAAGGATGAAATTACATTTGTTTTTATATATTAAGTTTACCTCATTTTATTCGTCTGTATTGATTTATAAAATTAATATGATTGATGTATAAGATAAAATTCTTAATAATTGGAGTAGTATTAATAATTAATATTTATTGATATTAATAGTAAAAAGAAAATATTAATATATGTTAATTGTAATAATAGAAATAAAATAATAATAATAATAATAATAATAAGAGTATAAATATTAATATTAATTTAATAATATTAATTAAATAACATTTAATAAAAATATTAATATTAACGACAAACTAATTTACACAAGATATTTTGATGGCATCTATCTTCATCTCCATGTTGTCGTTAATATATTAATTTTCTATCGTTAAAATTTATTATTCACGACAGTTTTGTTCTGACGTTAAAATTTTATCACGGCATATTATTACTATTCGTTATATATTTTTAACGAGAAGAATTTTAACGACAACCCACGACAAAAATATTTTGCTATCGTTAAAAATAATAGACGACATATTATGAAGTATTCACGATAAAATTTTTCTTTGTTAATGTTAACTTTTTTTGTAGTGTAACTTCAGAGGCAGGGTCTTTTCAAAAGCCAACTCAGTCAGGTTCTTCTGCTAGAAAGAAGGACAAGGGTGTAGCCGTGACTGCTGAGAGGCCACTAATCCCCGGCAAAGTGTACACTTTGACTCAGGTGGAGGCTGACACATCTCCATCCATGGTGCAAGGTATGCTGACGATCTCTTCAGTTTTTGCACGAGTTCTGTTTGACTCAGGTGCCAAGCACTCTTTTACATCGCCTGTGATACTCTTGGAAAAATCCCGGTGGCGGTCAGCACCTAGGACCCTCCAAAAGTGATCATCAAAGTCCCGATCCGATCGGGATGAGGCGGCTCCGGCCGACGGAGCGAACCCGGTCGGTACGGGGGAGGAGTGAATGGTGATGCGAAGGCGATCCCGACCCGCTCCGAAGTGGACCTGAAATAGACGAGCAAACACGTCAGAGAGTACCCCAGGGAATGATCCCGGGGAAACCGCTCCGATGCCTAAGTCAGCAAGTGTGTAAAATGATCGGTCGCTCCTGCGTGCGAGGAGAACCGGAAAATGCGGAAGAGAGAGAAAGAGAGTGCAAGAGAGAGAAAGTGGGCCGGTT
>JAOWBR010184610.1:0-10484 GCA_028571145.1 Dionaea muscipula | reverse complement strand
ACAGACACCAAAAGTAACGTGACTTCTAAGAGATGATGGAGGTAGAGATGATGATGACACAGACGGTAGAAAGAACGGGGTAGACTCATCAAAGATAATGTCAGCAGAAATACAAAAACGACGTAAATCCGGAGAATAATATCGATAGCCTTTCTGAGTGCAGGAGTAGCCCAAGAAGATACATCTCAAGGATTTATGGTCAAGTTTGGTGAGGTAAGGATGGATATCCCGAACATAGCAAGTGCATCCAAAAATACATAGGGGGATGGAGGGGATGAAGGGAGATATCTGGGAAAAGAGCACGAAGGGGAATCTCCCCTTGCAGAATAGAAGATGGCATATGGTTGATCAGGTAGGCGATGGTTAATACTGCCTCACTTCAAGACATTTTGGGCACACTCATGCGGAACATCAATGCTCGAGAGACTTCTAAGAGATGGCGATTTTTACGTTCAGCTACGCCATTCTATGGCGGTGTATGAGGACAAGAGGATTCATGTAGAATACTATGAGTAGTCATAAAGGTAGCAAATGAAGATGAAAAGTACTCTCAGGCATTATCACTCCGGAATGTGCGAATAGACATGAAAAATTATGTCTGTATTTCAGCATAAAAGGCAGAAAAGATGGAAAATAACTCCGAACAATTTTTCATTAAGAACAACCATAACATTCTTGAATAATCGTCTACAAAGGACACAAAGTAACGAAAATCTGCCTTAGACTCAACTGGACAGGGATCAAAATATCAGAATGTACCAGAGCAAAAGGAGCACATGCTCGTTGATGGACACGAGGCTTATATGATACTCTATAGTGTTTAACAAGCTGACACGGCTCACAAAAAAGGTCGGTTACAGATTGGATCTCAAGAAAGAGACGCTTCAAACTTTGGCCTTGGCAGGATCCTTCTCGGCATTAGGACCGGTCTCAGTCAAATGATCCTCTAATTCCATACTCATGATACTAACTTCAACCCGTCGACGCCACTGAAAATAGTTGTCTCCACTCAAGCAAACCTCGGTGAGTTTAGTGGTAGCCGAAACAAACTCAGAAGGGGTCTCCATTGTAGAGCTATGATCAAATGAAGAAGCAGTCTCCTACTGCCCGGTGTCCATATCTCAAAAAGAAATCACGGAAGAGAAATCACAAGGGACTAGGAGTGGGAAGAGACTAGAAGCAAGTATGGCAACATGTCAGTAGCATAGGAAACATGAGATCACAAGGATGATTCAATCCCAAACTAAATGAAGACAACATGAATCAAGGGCAGCCGTGGGAGAGGAAAAAGACCAGGACGAGGTGAAGAGCATACTGCCTCCAAAAGGACGGCGACACGGCAGCGCGTGAGACCCACACGCAGATGTTTGTAGAGGCGTGTGGAAGCGCGTGAGAGAACTGGCGGGGTCGTCGCTGTGAGATGAGCGCTGACAAGGGGTAATCTATCACCCTAGAGCAGCAAACAAGGAAGAATCATAGAGGAAGATGACGAGTTACACTATCACCACATGTGGAACTCGCGGTGATGGCTAGACTGCCGCATAGGGCGGCGATCGGCAACGGGGGGGCTGCTCTCCTGAGGTCGCTGACGACTGGGTAGAATGACTAGTGGTTGGCCGGCCAATGGAGTGACGGTAGTGGGTGGTGCAGCAAGAGCTGTGGCGGTGGCTAGGGTTTGATGGGTTGTGGGTATTCCAATAGGAGCTCTGATACCATGTCAATTAAATGAGTAACTTCCTTAGCCTCAATGTGAAGGTAGGCAATATATTTATATGATGGGTACAAGACAAAACCAAGCTAGCCCAATAACCTAACCCAACATGATAAAACATTAAGAGTCACTACAAGGCCCAATACTCACAACATGGAATACATAAAGATGTCTAGCCTCACTTCAAAGCTAAGCTTTCACCTTAATTCTCTCTACAAGGTAGAAAAAAGATTTGGTAGCATATATGCTTGGACTTACGATGACCTATTAGCTCAAGCTACAAAAGCTACTATTTGAAGAAAAAAAAAAGTTATCTAGTAGCTAGATATTACTTAATTAGATTAGTACCCCACGATGTGAAAAATGAAATTACAAAGGGAGTACAATCTGCACAAAGTACTAGATTTATAAGCCCTCTTTCACTGGGTCTGATTGGCTTCTGAATGCTTCAAGATAAATATTTAAGGCAAAATCCAGGTTGAGGAGTGAAAAAACTCTCCAAACGGGTGTAATGCTTTTGAGTTAAGATATGAATACTGTTCATGTACAAGGTACTTGTATGCTTTCGGCTTCCATGGTGCTAATAGTGTGGAAGTGGGTTGATGTCATCAAACTAAATCAACAATCAAATGCAGGGGCATAGAAGCAAAAACCATAACCTCCACCACTAACCTAACAATGGGACTATTTGTTCTTCTATCCCTAGCACATTGCCTTGAACTCAATCATTAGTGAGAAATGAAGTTACAAACTTACAAGCCTTATTCCCAATCATTAATTCGATCTATCAATTACACTAGGGATTGCCCGTACCTTAGACACGATAAGCAATTCACTCTCTCTGCTTAAAAATATAGGTTACCAACTCTTTGAAAAAATGAATAAAAAAATCATCAAATAATATTATTTTTTAAAAAAAATTCACTTTTTTCTCTATCACTCTCTACTTTGTAAAATTTATTTTTCTCTCTTCTACTATCTCTACTTTTTTTTCTTTCTCATTTCTCTCTCATTCCCCTCCACTCATTTGTTCAGGTGGGACAAACTTTTATCCTAACAGAATAAATTTAAACACTAAATTTTCTTATATAATAGATATTTATGTCTAGACAACTAACACTTGTTCCAATAATGGCAATAAAATTATTTGTCTAGACAACTAACACTTGTTCCAATAATGACAACTAACACTACTTCGCTGCACTATTGTTTGGGCAGTTTGGCAATTTAATCAGTTCCAGGGATGTAGAGTTCTTGATTCTGTACAAATCAGGATTAAGTCTATTGGCTGCATTTGGATAGCAAGGAAGCAGGTCCCCATCCACCATTAGCTTAATTGGTAAGAATACAGCAATTCCCACAAAGCTGTGTTTTATTAACCCTAATTTCAGCAGATAATTCTGCCAATCTTTGCCATCATCTAAAAGCTTAATCTTTAGCTTGAGTTCAGATAATGAAAACTACACAATTGTAGTGACAAGCCATCTGCAGGTTATCGTTAGGAACAAGCAAACAGATGATCCTTGTATAAAGTTTCAAACTATCAAGGAAATTCAATGATAAATAGGACTATTGATCCCGCACCATCAACCATGAGAGAGAGCAAATCAATAGTAGAACCCGTAAACTTATGCTTGGAACCCTGCAAGTTCAAGTAAACTAAACTACTGGAAGATGCAGCACCAACTTGTCGTGATTGAACTTGAAAATTCAACCGTCCCATCTTTCTTCACTGTATCCCATTCCAAATTCCATGCATACCAGCGAATGTACTACGGTCTAAGGTTAAAGCTCATCAAATCAACACCAAATGAGGATAATCAAGCCAAAATCCAGACAATTCACCTCCTTCCCTACCACTAAAACAGAAGAATCGACACAAAAATAAAAGCAAAAGAAAAAAAACCCACTACGAATCGAAAACTCACAAACACAAGTCAGCAGAAATTCAACTTCCTTCTAACCTGATTTGGTCCCTCTAGAACTTCACCGCTCTCTGTATCTTTCCGATTTTGGATCTACCACCAGAAGCACCGCCGCCGCCACAACCAGTTGAAATTGAACACTTGCCTGTTCCAAAAACTGGAAGAATTCAAACTCTCGAAAGATCTTGCTTCGAGGTGGTGGTCTCCAATTTTACCAATGCTGGAATGAAATCAATGCGATGAGGGAGATATCTGTTTCAAGCAGAGAAAGTGTTGCCGTTGATAGGGTGACGGGTAGTGGTGGTGGTGGGTTAGGGGAGACGACTATGACTTGTTGGCAATATACGAAGCTTCCGCGAAGCATCCCCCTCTTCGAATTGTTTATCGGAGAAAAAAACTAATTAAGATTAAAAAATCGAAAAACCGCTTGCGGTTTTTTTTTTTTTTTCCTAATTACTTTGCGCAAACCTGCAGGATGTACGCGAATTTTTTTATGATTTTTAAGTAATACAGTAATATATTATTATTTTTGTTTTGATAAAATAATAGTATATTACCGTTTCTATTTAGATAAAACGGTAGCATATTACCATTTTTTATTTTTATTTAGATAATACGGTAGTATACTACCGTTTTATCAAAAAAACAATAAAAAATATAAAATCTGCGCACACCCCTGTTAGAGGGATGTGCTCACAGCATGTCTCTTTTTTTTTAGATATATACTTCTTGCACACCCTATGAGAACAGTATGTCCGAATTTTTTTATTTAAAGAAAAAATGATAATATACAATCGTTTCACTAAACATAATAGTATATTATCGTTTTTATTTTGATAAAATAGTAATATACTGCTGTTTTTATTTTGATAAAACGATAGTATACTACCGTTTTACAAAAAAACGCACACTACAGGGATATGCGCAAAGAAATTTACTTTTTTTAGGATCTTTTTAGTGAGCTGTTTCTAGATATGACAATTCGAGCTGAGCCGGCCCGAACCCGGCACGGCACGACACAGTTTAAACCATGCTTGGACCGCCACGACACGGGTGGCCGTGCTTGGGCCGGTTTGGCACGGTTTTCCCAAGTCGTGCTGGCCTTGAATCATAGGCATAGTTACAGTCTGGCACGGGCACGGCCCAGGCACGGGCACGGCCCAGGCACAGTTACGGCCCAAGCACGGTCACAGCACAGACACAACCCAAGCACTGTATAATACAAATATACGTTAAATATTGTCCAATGTTTACTATCCAACTTTTATTATAATTAATTTTTTAGAACAATTTAAAGAAACAGTAACTATGTTGTCCGGTGTTTATTATTCAACTTCTAATTTATTAATGGATTAAGGATAACTCGTGCACCGCATTAAATTATAATTAGCTTTTTACTCTCACTTCGATTTCCATTTATTAAAAAAATTGAATTTAAAGCTCATAAAGATGTCACATCATGTATAATTTTATCATTGTTGCAAGCTCTGGAAGAATCAAAAGCAAATAAATTATTTAAGGCAATAGGCGAGAAAAGAAACTGATGCGTCTTCACGTGATTCGTTGATAAAATGTCTCAGAGACAAACAGTGAATGGATTCAAAATATATTATTCTTTGTATTATTAATATTATTAATTATTTATATTCAATTGCTAACATTTTAAAAGAACATTCATAAAATCTAACTTTTAAAAATATTTTACAACCAATAAAAATAAAATATTTACAATAATATATAAATATTCAAAATATTGCTTGTATTGGTATTATATTAGATCCTAGATTTTAATGCAATAATTTTTAATATATGTTGTCTGATTATATTGATGTTTTGGATATTGATATTAATAATATGTGGCATATATTAAGGGTGTTTTAGAAAAATATATAAATATTCTCTGGGTATGCCCACATGTATTTATAATTTTATGCTCGGTGTATTTGTAATTTAAATATACAATAAATTGAAATAGAAAAAAAAAATTCAAATTTAAACTTATAGTACTTTATCTTTTCTTTTCAATGATTTTTTTAAAAAAAATTAATAAGAATATAGTGTCTCACATCAAATTTTAACATTTATTTTTAAATATAAAAATATTTTTTTAAAGAGGCGGACCGACACGGCATGACCAGAATGGTGCTCGGGCCGTGGGCCGTGTCGGGCCTCCATCCCTGTGAATCCGGGCACAGCACGACACAGGCCCGACTTTCTTTGGGTACGACACGGGCACGGCACGAGCACGACTTTGACACGATTTACAGGCACAATCGCGGTACGGCACGATTGCCATCATTAGCTGTTTCGTGCAAATCCCTTAACTTTTTGACGTGGACGATACTGTTTTGGATAATCCGTGCATCGTACGGAAAAAATAAAAATATCAATTATCTATAAAAAACCTCACTTCTCCCCTTCCCTACCCCACCCCGCCCCAGCATGATTTGACATTTATCTCATAAGAGAGTTGTCATAGTAAGATAACTTTAATATTGTTCACTTTTTCAGGTCTATTGTTCACTTTTGCCAAGTGCATGATTCACTTTTGTCAAGTATATAATTTACTTTGTCAAGTATACAGTTCTGATATGCGGGAAAATTTTCCCCTATACACGTGGACAAAAGGACAGAGGACGCGATCAGATTCGCCGTATATTGATGTTCGGACCGACACCGGACGGATCCGGAACCGGATCACCTCGGGTGATCAGCCCAGGGTGATCAGCCCGGGTGATCAGCCCAGGGTGATCAGCCCGGGGCTGCCCTTAGGAGTTTCAGGCCAGCCCAGCTGGCCAGGGCATGATCTGCCCGGCGTGATCAGCCCGGGTGACCAGCCCAGCTGGCCAGGGCTTGATCTGTCCGGGTGATCAGCTCAGCATGATCAGCCTGAGTGATCAGACCGGATGATCAGCCCGGGTGATCAGCCCGGGTGATCAGCCTGGGTGATCAGCCCGGCGTGATCAGCCCGGGTGATCAGCCCATCGCTGCTCCTGCGCAGCTTTCCGTTGCTCCGTGCAACCTGCTCTCGCTCCGCATAGCCCTCCGCTGCTCCGAACAGCCCGTCGCCACTTCGTACAGCCCCCTGCCGCTCCGCACAGCCTTCCCGGGTTAATCAAATCATTCCCAGGACCGACACCCCGAACTTTATAGAAAAATTCCCTGCCTCGCCAGGAGAGCATAGCCACTGACCGTTCGTCAATTGGAGCTCCAGCCAGTCCGCACAGGCTCCCCGAAGGTCCCAGTGGCATAACCGTAAATATGCAACTTCCTACTCTATAAATTGGGGTGCACCCCCCAGGTATTTTCTTTCGCTTTTTCCGACTTCTGCCGTTAAGCTTGATTTTGCGTCTTGCTTTCCTCGACTGACTTAAGCATCGAAGCGGTCGTCCTGAGCTTAAAACATCGGGCTTCCCTCTCACGTGGTTTGCTCATTTCCAGGTCTAAGAGTTGATCTCCTCATTCCCGAAGCCGATTCAGCGTCGACTTAGCTTGTTGAACCGATTTTTCTTGCTCAGACGATCGAAAGCGGTTCTCAAGCCTGAGGTGATGTCGCTTGGCTCATTTTCAGGCGATAACAAGAGTGGCAAGAGCCGAAGAATCTCAAAGATCTGTATTCTTTTCTAGGCCTTATCAACTACTACAAACGGTTCATCGATGGGTACTCACAGAAAGCTTCTCCATTAACAGACTTGCTAAAGAAAGAAAACCAGTGGGTATGGTCTACATTGTGCCAGACAACTTTTGAGAATCTGAAAAGGGCAGTGATGGGTGAACCGGTTTTGGCTCTTCCTGATGTTAAGAGACCCTTTAAAGTATAGACGGATGCGTCAGACTTCGCTCTTGGGGGAGTGCTGCTTCAAGAAGGTCATCCAGTTACGTATGAGAGTAGGAAATTGAATGAGATTGAGCGTCGTTATTCGGCTCAAGAGAAAGAGTTGTTAGCGATTGTTCATTGTCTTAGAGTGTGGCAACACTACTTGCTGGGTTCCAAATTTGTGGTGAAGACCGACAATACGGTAGCAAGTCACTTCCTTATTCAGCCCAATCTAAAAGCGAAGCAGGCTAGATGGCAGGAACTCTTAGCAGAGTTTGATATAGTTATTGAATACAAGACAGGTAGGTCGAATCTGGTGGCAGATGCTTTGAGCCGAAGGTTAGACTTGGCTATTCTTTCTGCTGTGGCCAGATCGAACGCAAACAGGTTGACTTCGAATATCCAAGAACAAGTGAAGGTGAACTTAGAAAAGGATCTGATGGTAAGGAATCTTCTTTACCTTGTTAAGGATGGCCGAACTCATAAATTTTGGGTAGAAGATGAAATTCTACTCACAAAGGGACATCGTGTGTATGTTTCACAAGTTGGTGGCCTGAGGAAAACACTTTTGAGAGAGTGTCGTGAAATATTGTGGGCAGGTCATCCGGGTTGGCAACGAACTTTGAGCTTATTGAAGTAGGAATATTACTGGCCGAACATGAAGCAAGATGTCATGGAATATACAAAGACGTGTCTTATATGCCAACAAGACAAGGTGGAACGACAAAAGTCGGCGGGTTTACTAAAGCCACTCTTTGTCCCAAAGAGACCATGAGAGAGTGTCTCATTGGACTTCATCACGGGACTTCCAAAAGTTGTGGAGTATTCGTGTATTTTGGTTGTAGTGTATAGGTTTTCAAAGTATGTGATAACGGTTGACAAATACCCTATTTTTATACTCAGGCTTTTCATGTATGACAGAGTTTTGGTATGATAGACTCATCAAAACCCAAAAGGTTCAAGAGTGTCCAAAGGCCCCCAAAAAAGCAAACAGTCCAAAAGGTAAAAAAAGAGGAAAGAGGCTCATAGATGGGTCCCATGACCTGAGGTGGGACCCACAGGTCACAAACCGCGGGTGGGCCCCACGACCCAAGGTGGGTCCCGCGTGTGGGACCCACGCCCCGAGGTGGGACCCACGCCCCGAGGTGGGACCCACAGGCCGCAGGTGGGCCCTACGGCCCGAGGTGGGTCCCGCACATGGGGCCTAGGACCCGAGGTGGGACCCGCACGTGGGTCCCACAGAGACGAAGTCCGCAGCCCGCAAGTGGGCCCCACGGCCCAGGGTGGACCCCACACGTGGGTCTCACAACTCGACTATCCGACAATCGTTGCTCGATAGGGAACAACAATTACCCGGTTTACATTTTGGAGGCCCGACAAGTGACACCACTCAAAGCTCGACACGTGACTCCGCTAAGAAGTCGACATATCACTCCATTCAGAACGTGACACGTAGCTCCACTCAGAGGTCGATACATGGCGACCTGGGGGTATTTTTGACTTTTTATAAGTCCTAGGATTTCCTATAAATACCCCCTATCCTTTTGATTTCTAGATCCAGATTTCAAGGTATTCTCATATATCTCTGAAATTTTCTATCTTTCAGGTCTCCAATTTTACAGGTTTTCTGACTTAAGCATTGGAGGGAGAGCCTCGAGGACGACCTTGAGACCTCTCTGACGAGCTAAGCTCCTAACTCTAGCTGATGTGACGTACAGATTTTGCGTGACAGGACGGGTATTGACGTCACTGTGACGCACAAAACGATAACGGTATTTTCAATCGTTATCATTTGACGCCGTCTGTGGGAAGTTAGAACTAAAGACCACGACTGTAGGCGATAGAAATTTTTCTAGTTTCTTCAATCCAAGAGGCTCCAGGCAATAAAATTTTTTTCAGCTTCTTCCAGTAGCAAGGAGGTAGGCTTCAGCCAAGAATAGGAGCTCGCAGGTCGCATTGCGTGTGATCTGCATAGGAAGAAGCTCATCAGAGAGGTCTCGACATCGTCCTCGAGCTTCCCCTCCAATGTTTAAGTCAGAAAATCTGTAAAATTAGAGACCTGAAAGATAAAAAACAGCCCTAGCGGGGGTATTTCCTCATACACGCCATAAATGGACATTTTCATTTTGAACGATAATTCAGTGATGGGTGTGACCGACAAGAGAGGCCTAGCAATGGTATTTTCTATGCACAAGTCAGTGTCACAAACTGACACTTTCTCACAAAAAAATCAAAACATTTGTATACCAATCACTAAACCAATTCCAAAACAACTTCCCTCACAAATCAAACAAGTTCAATGCAATTAATTCAATTACCTGCATTTGAATTCTTTGAAGTATTTCAATAATCTCAACACTCAAAATGTTGTTGCCTGCACTCCTAAAAATCCAATGTGTAAAATTAATCATTGACTCATAACACACATATTTCTTGTATTGCTGCTGCTGCTGCTGCTGCTGCTATTTCTTTCTCCTGGAATCAACAATTGTATTGTATATGACCAAAAACAGCATCCTCAGATACCTGCCCAATATAATAAGCAAAAACAAACATAAGAGTTTTAACAAATTAAGTTCAATCAGCACATAAAATATGGGATCCACATATCCCTAATCTCAAGAGTAAATATGATAATGCTAGCTTCAGTAATTAACTAAGCAGTAGTCAGTCCATCATGCTTAGTAATTCCTGAGCTGCTGATTTATTTAAAGACGAAGCATGAAAACACCAAAATAATTTATCCACAAATCTATCAACAATAGGAAACAGCAATAAACTATAAATCCCTGGATATATAGATAGCTTCCAGAAGATATGATATGATATTTTTTTTTTTTTTGAATCCTGGGAAGTATGCAATAACCCACAAACCACATATCCCGTTAATCACCCCAAAGGGTGATGGGCTTGTAACCACAGGAGGTCAAGGAATTCAGGCTCATTTACAAGGACCTCCACCTAACTGTTCCCCTTGGCATTCTCACCACGCTTCATGAGGCGCAGTTCGAACCCAGGATCTCGAGAATAG
>JAOWBR010184599.1:0-10485 GCA_028571145.1 Dionaea muscipula | reverse complement strand
AGCTGCTCTTGGTTGTCAACAAGTTGGGGCCGTAACAACGTTTTTCTTCTCAAGCAGTGTCATGCATTTGTTAATATACATTTATATATATTGTTGCATATTGTTGTTTGTGTCATGCATTTGTTAAACACTTTTATATATATTGTTGCATATTGCTGATTTTGTATTGTATCACTCTATATCATTTTATATAGCTCAAACATAATTGTTGATAGGTAGGACAATGCATGTTAGACAGCCGACAGTCAACATACTATTTTTGTTAGATTTCTGTACATGTACCAAAACGGATACATGTGACCGACCTACTAGATGAGATCTGGTCATGAGAATAATGATGATGACGAAAGACACCGAGAGCCAAGGGCCAAAGGGCTTTCAACAAAGTGTTGGGATGCTACCACCTGAACTACCTACAGGGTTAGGGTGTTTCTTCTTAACGAGAAGTATGAAATAGACAAGGGGAAAGAAAAGGAAGAAACAACAAACCTATGCCTTCTCGAATAGAAAGATTTGGTCTTATGATGTCCTTGGAGTTTATCAGAAAGATATCGCCAATGTAAAGATGGTTAGTTGGGACAAACACGCTACAGAGTTCTTCGTCCCCTTCATCTCTCTGCAATGAACAATCAGAAACAAATTCATCATTGGCATGTAGCATCTAAGTAGGTACCAACAATAGCAGCATCAGCGTGTGGAAAAGAAAATTCCTTATGGCATTGTCACCAAAAATCAGCTACCAGCATGACCAAAAACACTTAAGGCAGTTCTCTGGTGACACTTCACACACTAAATACTAAAGTTGAGCACTCATCTTGTTTTCCCTCAAAGTTATAGCAATTCCTAAAATTTCAACACATCCTGAAGTTGTTAAAAGGTCCTAAAAAGGTCCACTGTCTCTTAAAGTTCCAGCACCCAACTTAAAATATTTTTAAAATTATCAATAATAATTCTTTTCGGCCATGTTTGATTACATGATTAAATTAGATTGGATTGATAATATTCCGGATAAGAAGAAGGATTATGAAAGAAAGGATAAAATGTTTCACTATTAATCCAATCAAGGAGTTGTTTGATTATCTTGGATTAAATGCGAAATTATATTTTTTTGGATAAAAATACCTCTATATAGAACCAAAGTAACAATTCACAACCTACACCTACAACTCAACCAAACAAAAAAAATTAAATGAGTCGTGAGACAAGGATAAAATGTATCATTTTATTAGATGTGATAACTAATATCAATGAAAGGGTGGTATTATTTATCTAATAATTTTGTAGGATAAGAGGGATGGGGGAATTAATAATCTAATATAATAAAAATCAATTAAACACACACTTTAGTTATACGGGGCAAATTAAGAGTATAATCTGAGCCTTCAAGTTTTCAGGAGATCGCAAGGTTTTCAACATAAAATAGCATCTCTTACAGTTCTACACTAATTTATAACATTAAACTAATAGTTTTTAAAATCTCACTTTCACATAGTTCCAAATACACACGACCTTTTAAAAGTTCAAGTCCAACATACAACAATACCTCTAAAGATTTCAAAACCAACATTTTCTTGGACAAGAAAATTTCAAGTCTTGCAAGAGGAAGGGCGCTTATAGTACTATTCTGCAGTCGCCCTTTTCAATGTGTAATTACTCATTTACTGTGCACAAGCCTATGATTTAAGATCTAGGGCTTAAGTTAAATTCTATGACAAAAACACAAAAGAAGGAATATTGATCATAAAAAACTAATGAGGTTGTCACAAGAGTAAAAGATACCACGCAGCCGATGGCAGAAGGAAAGAAAATGCCACAGCAAGTACCTGGAGAACCACAGAAGATGTGATAAAGCCAAATGCATATTCACCAACACGTGGATGACGAATTACTGCTACCTCTTTGAAAGCAGTATTATTTTGGTCTGCACAACAGACAAAAATGCACCAGATAATTTCAGCAAAACCTTGGTCAAATAAGTAGCAAGCTTTAATCATAGAAAGACGGGGAATTTGAAATGGACAATGCTCCGTTAAAGTGAAACTGACAGAAGCTCAAGCATGCATACTGATACAAAATAATCAAGCTTGACACACATGAAGCTGATACGGAAGAGTAAATCTATAATCTAGAAATTGAGATTACACAGAAAAAATATCAAACAACAGGAGACTGCAGGACGGCCATCAAAACTTGTTTCTATTTGTTTCCCAACAATTATACTTGCTACACAAAAGAAGCCAAACTGATGAGTAGATCCCAAATATGCATTAATATAAGTCATCAGACTTGTGTTAAAGGTAGCAAAGTTTTGAACACAACAAGCTGTGCTGGATTTTAAACTTACCGGCCGCAATGAAGAAAACAAGCAGGAAAAAAATTTGAAAAGATGGTGACTGGTAAAGAAAGCACAAAGCACGAGAAAAGTCTCTGATGGACCAAGAACAGGTTGTTCGGTGAATAATGAAGAGTTAAGTTAACTAGTCAACAAACAGAAATGTGCCAATGGTGCCCTCTAAAACAGTGGACACAGTCAGTTGCTTACAGTACGCTTTAGGTAGAGGAGAGAAGGTAAGAGTTAGTTTTACATGTCTGGAGAAAGAGCTGGTAGCATTTATGGATGGCATCCTCAGTGGATGCTAAGACAGAGAGCAGCTCACAAAATAGAACAGCACTGAAGTTGTAGTTTAATGAGCCATCACATGATGGCAAATTGGAGTTAAGCACATAGGAATAAAGTATGATTTGGTTACAGTGACAGTGACAAAGGTAGTAAGGTGCTACGGTGGTTCGAAGCAAGGAATGAGAAAGACATTAGGAGCGAACGCTCAGGTAGAAAGGGTGCTGCTTTTTTTTACACCTCCCACACACTGCATAGGAACAAGCAGCAACAGGTTCTATAAAGCACAACAGAAAGGATGAAGTCTAAACAGGGTGAAAAGTTATACCTCCAAGTGCATGTCAATGAAGAGTTGAGAAGAAAAAAAAATCAATGAGGTTACAGTGTGGTCCTAAAGGGTTACTCAGACAAAGCAAGTCAAGAAAATGCACCAAAGAAGAACAGTGTGGATGCTAGTAATTGTGCATCTTCAAATCTCTTCAAGGAAGAATGTTTTTAGTTCTTTGTAAAGAGCTGGATATTACCTGGGGATACAGCACTGCTGATCTGTTTGGAGGCCGAGTAAATATGCCTAACAAATGGCATTTTCTTAATCAACCATTCCCCGAGCCAAAACACTGTTGCACCCAACCATGAGGAAACAAAAATCCCAACGAGGAATACAAATAGCAATGATGTGACAAAGCCGAGACCTGGATCACAAAAGTTGTCAATCAGTTCAACACCAAACCCAGTTATGACAAGAGACATGATATTATCAGTTCTTCAATCATCGCTCTAGGGATGTGAAGTGGATGCCAGGAGCAGAGTGCAACCAACCATGAACGAGGAATACAAGACGCAAGGATGAAAGATGTGACAAAACCTAGTAACTCAAGGCAGTTCCACATACAGAACGACTTAATACATTATACATTATACTATCAACCTGAAATATATTACAACAAACGCCAATTTATTGGCTTGAAGACTCTAAAGGAAATTGAAACTTGAAAGCAAATCTGGAAGAAGACGAAATAAAGATAAATATGCCGTTATTGCCCTTGTACATTACCAACTTCCTTTAATTGTTTCCAACTACTGGGGAAAACAATTGTACTTGAATTTTGAAGATTTATATTAGCAAGAGTCTGGTGCTTACCAAATATGTCAATGCCGAGTTGTTCATATATCGGACTGAAGAAACCATCAACAAACTGAATAATCCACCAAGTAATAAAAAATGTAACTGCAACCGGGAAGAGCACCACACTGCAATTTCATAGGTCAACTCAATGTCAGTTTGAGAACACAGCAAAAATCAATCTAGGTTAGTCTACAACTCACCATCCGGTCATAAACTTTCTGGAAACCCAACTTTGGAGAACATAAAAGCATGCCTGGGAAAAGCACACGGGTTGATTAGTTAAATAACACTTCCGACATTGTAGAAAAGCAAGTATGAGTAACTAGGTTTCAGGTATAGTCAATATTTGTCGCAATGACCCACATGACAACCAGCCAATATCTATCCATAATAAAATTGAAACAGAGTCGTAATCAATCACACTTGCCGCATGGCATATTTTTCCATTCCCGACCATGTTGGCATGTGGCTAATGGTGCCACAAGGCTATAATACCTATGAAAATCTCTTAAGACTTTGCCCAACTTGCAGACAAACATCATAGATCACGTGGAAGTACTTCTCCCATCTTTCATGCATAGGTTTCAAGATATGATATCTATTGCTATCAAAACATTAAAATGAGGTTTGTAATTACCATATTATCGGGCTATTTTTAAATGTATAAGTCAGCACTACGCTATCCATCATAATATAGCAGTTGCAGCACAACCACTACTTACATAATAGTAAAAGAAACAAAAGCAATTTGAAGGTTCCAATCATGCTTATTATGTAATTACTCAAAGATTTATCAGAACACGTCTAACAAAAAAGGTCATATTTAATTGCTCATTGTTCTTAACAATTCATCTTCCGTGTAGCAACATTCTCCTGATCCTGAATGTAGGAACTTAGTCAAGGAATGTGTAGGGAAAATAAATATGGATGCTAGGTCAAGTTTTATACACATACATACATATGTGTGTGTGTGTATTTTTCTTAAGCCTTCGATCTTCTAAGTTTTCTCTTCAAGGCTATCTCCATGCTTATGCTGCAGCCTGCTTACCTGGTTACTTTGTGCACACCCTCCAAAAAAATTTTGACCATCTTGTCCCCTTTATTTCCTCCCTCAATCTCAGAACAACTCTACTTTGCGATTTCCTCCTCCAATTCTCCTTCACTGTTGTTGCTCCCACGTTGGTCGACAACGAGACTTGACGTCAATGACGAGAGAGGAGGACGATGCCAACAACGATTCGGATGAGAGAGAAGGGCTACGACAGAGGTTCAACGATGACGACCGAAGACCAATTTAGATCAAATCTCGTTAGAGATCGACTGGACTAGCAGTGATTGTACTAGGGTAGGCCTCTCATTATCTCATCCCCTCCATTTTAGTTGATTTTCATAGATGACTTATTGTTTTGGTGATATTTGAAGTGAGCGTTAGACAACATACTCGACATACTCACCCGGCAAACTCGACATAACCTACCCGGCATACTCGACATAGCAACTAGAGGCGTCAAAGACAATATCGTCCACACCCCCCAAAAATTAAGGGGTGTGCGCAGGTTTGAATGTGCACGAAGCAACTCCCTCGTCTTATTGTGATCAATGGAGTTTAGCTTATCCATTGGTTTCAACAATTATTACAGAAACTCGTTATCCCTTTCGAACGGGGCTTTATGTTTCGAGAATCAAGCATCGTGTTTTTTGAACTTCTAATCTGATTATTTATTTCCAACACTCCTTCCTCCTGATGATGATTGCTATCCCCAAATAGTGCGCTCTAGGATCTTTCCTCCAAAATCTACGCTCATCATTGTAGAGCAAAGGCATATACCACATCCAAACAACAACCTCAACACATAGATCATCCCTTATGGGCGTCTTTGATTGCAGTATTAAATTTAAACAGATATGTAATACAACAGATATAAAGAGGCATTAAAAAGGAGAGTATTAGCAAGGGTGCTATATATAATATATCCATTAAAATCAAAGGACAATGAGTGTTTGTTTCACCGATAAAAACACCGGATATAACAGATGGAGAGACAACTTCAACTGAAACTATAAAATCGCAATCAATGGAACCACAACAGTGAACTCCAAAATCGCAAACTACACAAGACCACGCAGGAAGGAGGCCTCCAAATTCGCAAGACATCCAACTCGAATACCGTCAATCATCACAAGACATCCAACTCCAAAACCGAAACAACAAGTGAAATGGGGATAATCGAAGCCTAGATCTGGAACAAGTGAAATCCAAAATCCAACTCCAAGAATCGAAAGAGAATCGATGGAAAGTGATGGAAAGAGAACCCACGAATCGATGGAAAGTGGACTCCGCGAAAAAGTGAACCCTAGATCTGGAGAAAGAGAATCAACGGAGATAATCGATCGAGCACCAGCGAAATGGAGAATCGATGGAACAAGTGAATCGATCGATGGATAATCGAAACACCAGCGAAATGGAGATAATATCCCTAGTTTTAGCAGGATATGAAGTCGAAGGGAAATAATCTCCGGATCTTATTTTGCAAACCAAACGCAGGATAGTAGTGAGGATGGCATCATCAAATTCTTAACTTAGTGTTCCTGGTGATGCTCAGCTCTTTCAACCACAGCTGAAACTTCTTAAGGAATCGTTTGAGTTTTCATATCTTATAAGTACCCGTGACATGGATTCGAATCCCGCTCCTCCATTCTTTCAATTGCTATCAGCACTCTGAACCAAAGCTTAAATCAAAATTGACCGAAGCTGGTCGGCTTCCGTACAAATTCCGCCCTAAGTAAATCCAACAAATCGCATGTGTAAGCGGATTAATGATCCAAGCTACCATTGACGCTGAAATTGGAAGCATCAGTGATAGGAGGATCCAGATCTGCGAGCATATATAACCCTAGAGAGAGAAGGAAACTGAACCTGGCGAGTGGAGGAAGTAGAGGAGGGGAGGGGAGCTTTGGCCGGATCTTCAGGATCACAATCGGCCCGACTCAAGGGAACCGAAGTTGACTCTTTCTCTTCCGCCATTAATGGAAGGATGCAAGCGAAAAGAAGCTCAACAGGGAGCGGCCGTCGATTTCTGGCGTGTTGACCGGTAAGAGCATCGTTTTCTTTTTTTTTTTTTTTTTTTGAGTTTATTAGTGGGAATATTATATAATGATCGTTTTGAGTGTGATGGATTTTTAGGATGTGGGTGAAAATATGGATAAATGAATAATGAAAGATATTATATAATAATTTTTTTAAGGGACTCGACTACTTAATATTTAGAGTTTTCGAATGAGATTGTTAAAAATTTGAATATTTTTAACAGCACAGCTATCAGAGAGGGTGAAGTTGGGAGAAGCTCTGTAAAAATACATAGATACAAAACGCAGCGCAACTGTTTAACTAAACCCAACAAATTTTTTAAAAAGAAAATTTCGATTTTGCCCTTATTATTTTTAATATTCCGTAAAAGCCCTTACCTCTTTCATAACTATTTAAATACAAAGTGTTGTTTAATTTTCTCATCTTATTATCATTCTCATATTTCCACTAGAGATACTCGTGTCTTTGGCACGATAATCATTCTTTCTCTCAATAGATAGTTTGACAAATTATATAGATAACTTTTGTCAATGACATTTTTGCAAAATTTTCTGGAATGTGTTTTCCGGGAAGAAATCATGGAAAGAGAAGAAGGTGGTGGTGCTGGCCAACGTGTAACATACGATAAAAAAAAAATTACCACATTGATAGGAGCTTCCCAACAGGCAAAATTAGATCCATTTGCGCAGAGGAACCAAAAAAAAAAAAAGTTTGCGAGCCTAATGGCTCCGTGACTCACGTCATCATAGCTCAAACTCATCGAAAAATTCTCAAAACAAATCAACAAAATCGCAATCCAAACCAAAGCACAAATAACCAAAAAATTAAAACCTTACTGTCGAAATGCTAGGAAAGAGTGATTTTAGGTGATTACCCGTCTCAATTTGGTACGAAATCATCGTCTGGTATGAAATTCCTCGCCTGATTCGCACTTGGGTTCGCCTGATACCCTGCAGCAGCCCAACAGAAGTCATCCGCGGGCATGGGTTCGGATTTCTCCACCTCTGTCGATTGTTCGTGTGTGCAGGGTTCGCGTCAAGAACTAATTTCGCTGCTTCGCCGCCGCTTTGCCGCCTTCGTCGCTTGCCGCTCGCTGCCTTCGCCGCTAAGGTTCGCTGCCTCCGCCGATGGGAGATGCAATGAGGAGTTTGAGATTGAGTTATTAGAATAATATTAGGGTGATTATTAGGGTGATTAGTTTGATCCAACGGCTAATATCGTTTCCCTCCTTATTTTTTTTCATCCTACGACTAAAACTGTCCCGAGACATTTTATTAAAAGAGAATTCAAACCTCGTCATGAAAATTATGAATTTTGACTATAATATTTTTATATTTGGTAGATTATATAGTGAAATATAGAAGAAAAATAAATTATGGATTGTGTATAATACTATGTGATGTGATGTAAGAGGAAGAGAGAAATGAGAATCTTTCTTTTGATCATGTAGGACAACTTAAAGAGGGATAAATTCAAATTATATCCTGTTTTATTGTATAAATAATCTAAAATTAAATCGATTTTAATAGAAAAGACCTTAAAACGCACTATTTGGAAATAACAAATATCACTAATATTATTAGCTTTCCTTCCATTTTCTATTGACCTGTTGAGTTGGTTGAAAATGAAAGAAATTAAAAGAAAAATAATAACTTTCTTTCTTTTGGCTTGATTTCAAATATGAGAAGTAAAAGGAATACTTTCTTTTCATTCCATTTAAATTGTTTTCTTTAAATTTGGTGGAATTTAGAAGAAAATAAAAGAAAAGAATAATTTTTACTTTAAAGCTATTAACTTCTCTTTCTTATAAAATAGAAGAAAAACTTATTATTTTTTTATTTTTTTTATTAAGCGATGCTGATGTCTTCGATACGATAAGCATTCTTCCTCTTATAAGCTAATTGACAGCATATATAGAAAACTTTCCTGTTGAGCAATTAAACTAATTTGTAAGAAAATAAATCTTTTATAGCCTACAAAACAAAGACAAACAAAAAATCGGCAACATAAAAACTGTAGTTTGGACTAATCTACGGACTCCCCATAAATAAATGGCAAAATAATCTTATTTTCCTCCCTGTAGGCAATGGAGTCCGCAACTCAACAGAGAGAAATTTCCGCAAGAAATATCACTGGATAAGCAGTAGATACTCCTCTACTAATGGAACATCTGCTATATTTCATCACACAATCTTGATTGGAGCATTTTGTAACGTGATTTCATCCACAATTATAAAGCTGTATTTCATCCACAATTAAAAAGCTGTATTTCATCCATTTTTCCGACAGCAGTAAGGCCGTGTTTCGTTTCAGGATAAGATATCCTGGATAGGATAGCTTATCCTGAGTATTGGTTTATCTAATGTTTGAAATGCTTCTTAATACGCTGGATTATAATTCCCACGGCTGATATTTTCCACGAAAAAGACGTATGAGAAAAAATGAGGGGGGGGTGTTATTTGAAATCGGGGGTGGTTGGAAAAGGGAAAAAATACCAGACTTACCCTTCTTCTCCTCGCTAGAATTCTCGGCCCTTCTCCTCCTTACTTGGGTTCTCGGTTGCGGTTGCCCACATTCATCACCGACGACATCCTCTCGATCTCTTCCTCGGCGCTCTGGAATTCCGCTGATAAGGTACTCTTCTCCTCGATCTCTTCTCGCTAGGGTTCTTATCTCTTCTTCATTTTTTTTTTCTCTTCTCGATCTCTTCTTTTTCGTCTTCCGCTCCGTTCGTACTCTTTCGATTTTTTTTTTCCATGGTCAAGTTGGATTTACCTATTGCTACTTAGACGCTTTTTCATGTCGATTTTTTCATATCGATTTTTTTTTCTCTGTCAATTTGATAATTTTTTTCTCTGTCTACTTAGATGAACACGTACGCGATGAAGATGAACATGATTGCAGTACACAGGAGATGGGCTTACATGGCAGTCGTCTTCAATGGAGATGTTGACGGCAGTGGTCTTCGATGTGGAGCAGTTGGTCTTCGATGGGTTTTGTCAATTTGTTGGAGCAGCAAGGGAGACGTGTTTTGATTGCAGTGGTCTTGGATGTCATTTCCCCAAGCTATGAAGGATATTTCTGAAAATAAAAAAGTTATCCCATGAATTTTATCTATCAAACAAACAAGTAGTCAAAGAGCATATGCTAGATTATAATTCCATAATACAAATCCGATGATTCATTATCTCATGTGCTTATCCCATGGTTTTTTTATCCGGTTTTTTTTATCCTGAAGCCAAACACGATCTAAGTGAATGGGAAAATGTGCAAGTCTACTCAATTGGGAAAGCTTGCACAATAGTATTTACCTCGAGACAAATTTTTTTTGTAGTCATATCGTTTGTGTCTATTTTTAAAATAATAGACATGGTATTAATTGTTTTAATTTTATCCATATCTTTTTTTATCTTTTCAAAACTAATCCCGCCGTTACAAAACCGTCCGAATCGATAACGGATGGAATAAAAAAATTATAAAAAATCTAAAATAATCTATTTTTTTTTAAATTTGTAAAAAACTTCTTAAAAAATCTAAAAACTTCTTAAAAAATCTCAAAATAAAAAAACCAGTGTCGTGGCCGTGGTCCGGAGTCGTGGTCGGGTTTAGGGTCCGGGGTCGGGGTTGAGTCCGGGGTCGGGGTCGCGGGGCGGG
>JAOWBR010184577.1:0-10485 GCA_028571145.1 Dionaea muscipula | reverse complement strand
GTCAACTGGATGTACTCAGCTGGAACTACTCAACTGGAATGCCTCAACTGGGTCTACTCAACTGGAATGCCTCAACTGGAACAACTCAACTGGGTCTTCTCAACTGGAACAATTCAATTGGGTCTTCTCAACTGGAACAACTCAATTGGGTCTTCTCAATTGGAACAACTCAACTAGGTCTTCTCAACTGGAATGCCTCAATTGGGTCTACTCAACTGCATTTACTCAACTGGAACTAGTCAACTGGCTCTACTCAACTGGAACTGTCTCGACTGGAACTGTCTCGACTGGAAGTAGAAGACTGGATCTACTCAACTGGAACTAGTAGACTGGATCTACTCAACTGGAACTAGTAGACTGGATCTACTCAACTGGAACATCTAAACTGCTTCGACTCAACTGAATCTTCAAAACTGAACATCTCAACTGGAACTGTTCACTTGAGTCCTTTCAGCTGGATCATCAAGGCTGGATCTTCTACAAAACTGGAGCATCTAACCTAACCTGCATAAGTTGCTATATGCAACATTTTATGCTAATCAAATCACCATAGATATCTATACATTAACTTAGAACGGTTAAACCAGCTTCCCCCTTAGATCTATATAATCATCAAAACTTAACATCTATCAAATTCTATGCATCATCAAAACCTAATATTTATCATTTTTTTCCCTTTTTGATGATGCCAAAACAAACACAATTAAATCACACAAAACCAAGAGCAAAGAGTAAAAGCAGCTTTACTCAATTGCAAAGAGTGTTTGTACAGACAGATCAAAATTCAAAAGAAAATTACAAATCAGCAAATCATCTCTTCCTTTCTGACATATACACATAATCGTGCCATTTCTGCCATTCCACCCATGCTCTGTCATAGTTTTCATCTGTTCTCTCACTAAATGAGCCATCTCCAAAAAGGTTTACAAACTCTTCTGTGCATTCTGTTTGAGATGAGATTTCTCCCTTGTAGCCTTTCTTCCTGCTTTTGGCCACCTTGAGAATCTTCTCTCCTTTCTTCCTTTTCTCCAGAAAGTAAAACAAGGCATCCTGCTTCTTGGTATTCTTTGGTCAATGTCCACTACTGAAAAGATCTTCAAATTCTCTCATCTCCTGAATAGAGAGCCTTTCCACTTGAGGATTCATAATCCTGACCTTGTCATCATGGTGTGAGGATCCTCCTTTGAAACTTCCACTTGAATGATGAGTTTGATGATGTTGGCCTCCACCTCTTTGCTCTTTGGAGCCTCCTGAACCTTCCCCCGTTTTGGCATCTTCAATAAACTTTAAAAGGGTTTCAGTCAGGAGTTCCTGAGAGTTCTTAACTTCCTTAACAGTGTTGACCACACCATCAAGCTTTATGTTTTGCTCCAAAAACTTCCTCTCTATCAGATGCTTGAGGTCCAAATTGCTATTGTCCACTTTCAGCTCCATCAGATCAAGTCTGGTCTTCATATCAGCTTTAACTTCAGCCACCTTCTTCTCTATTGAATTTGTGTGCTTCTCCAACTCCTTTGGATAGTCTGATCTCAGTGCATGGGCTAAGATGTTGAGATCCTTTGTGTTTCTGGAAATATCATGACTGATGTTGTAGAAACTCACACATAGATCAGCTTGCAACTTTTTATCCCTTGGTAGATTTTGTTCAAAGACCTCCAGAATGCTCTTGATGGCCTCATTCTGCTTATCCATCTGTATCAAAATTACCTTCACTACCTCATTGAGATAGTCATGGATTTTTGGGTCAGTGATGGTTGCAGCATGGATAGGTGGGTTTGTGGAAGGCTCTGAGATGAATGAAATTGAACTTGAAGCTCCTTCCTGATGGGTTAGACCTTGGTACAGCACCAAGTCCATGCCTTGCTCCTTCTGAACAGCTTCCTCTTCATCCTCATCAGTGGATAGGATGTCAATGCTACCAATTGGGCTATCATACCCAATAAGATCATTTAAGTCTTCATCCTCATCCTTATCCTCATCCTTATCCTCATCATCTCCCCTAGATGGCTCCTCTGGCACATCATCCTTGGGGATATCTTCACCATCCTTCACCTCATCTT
Organism: Dionaea muscipula; assembly: GCA_028571145.1. Taxonomy (NCBI): domain Eukaryota; kingdom Viridiplantae; phylum Streptophyta; class Magnoliopsida; order Caryophyllales; family Droseraceae; genus Dionaea; species Dionaea muscipula. Next base: position 8,425 of record JAOWBR010184577.1, on the reverse strand, counting down.
CCTTTTCAGCCTCTTGTTCTTCTTCTTTCTCATTCTAGACTGGTTCATTGGTTGTTGTAGGGGGCTGTGGTTGAGTTTGAACAGCAGGGGCATCATCACCCTGATCATCATCCTTGTCATCATCATCTCCTTCCTCAGAATCTCCTCCCGCTAGCCTCTTACCCATCTTGATGTTGTTCCTCTTATGAGATGCAACCCTAATCTTGAAAAATTCTGTGAGCTTACCAGCATTTATAAGTTCAACAATCTCATAGCAGTCTACCATACTCATAACCCAATCTTCCTCTAGGTGCATCCTCTCCATCCCCTCAGCCAGAGCCCTGGACCTGCTCAGCTTCCAGGAGAGCCATGCATTATATCTCTGCATCTCCTCATCAATATTGATCTGATCATCAATAATGATGGGAACATCATTTCTAGATCCTACATCTACACCATCCCCTTCAACATCAGCAGCAGCATCCTGTGCTATCTTCACCACATTCACATTCTCTCCAGAAACATCATCATGACCAACAGGATCCTGAGCTTCATGAGGGGGGTCCTGAGCCATCTCCTTGGCCTACTCACCCTCATGAGCCTCACCTGTAGAACTCCTCTTCTTAACTTCTTCCTCTGCAGAGTTATTCTTGGATGGAACTGTGCTAGAAGCTATAGTTGAAGTTTGCAAAATCATCTTCCTAACCTTCTTCACTTTCTTCTCCTTCACAGGGGATTCACTGCTCTTCCTCTTCTTAGGGTTTTCAACCCTTCCAAACAGTCTTTTTGAGGGATGGACAGGAAGCTTATCCCTCAAATCTACTCCTATCAATGACAGCAAATGACTAATAGCAATACCAAATGTTTTCTTTATATCAAAGATACATTTGGGTGGGGCTTCAGTAGTTACTTTCTCCTTGGCTTCCTTCACTACTTGCTCAGAGATGCGTTGAAATACAAATGAAGCCCAGTTGATTGGCTTGCCTGACCAGATTGCAGCCATCAATTGTGCCCTAGGTCTTGTCAACATATCATGAGAGCCTGTCCTGCTCTCCACGATTTTGCTAAGGATGTTGCAGAGAAGATGGAATTCCTCCTTCAACAGGGATACTTTGCACGAAAAATTAACAGGACTCTTCTCATCCTTCACGATGACCTTTCAGAAATCCTCCTCATCGAACTGAATCTTGGTTGGGTCTACCTCTCCAGACATGGGTAGCCCAAAGTGATGGGTCAGAGCCTCTGGCTTCAAAAGAATGCTCATGTTGTTGACTCTGGAGGTCAAGGTGTTGCCTTTCACCTTTGCATTCTTGTAAAATTCAATGACACTATCAGGGGACCATGTGGGGACATTGATGGAGATGAACCTAGTGAGTCCACTCCGGTTCAGGGCATCAATCACTTTCCTCGACCCTTCTTTACAGAGGTTTGACTTCAGAAAATGCTCAACATCGATGGTCAGACCAGTCAGCAGGTTGACCTCGTACTTCTCAGAAACCTTGGGTGCCATCGTTGAAGTTTAGAGAGAGATTTGAGAACGATTTAAGAGGAAAGCTAGGGTTTTTGAGTGAGGTTACTCTGTTTCTTCAATGCTCGACGGTTTTGAAAATGGAGGAAAGAGTGAGAAGAAGAAACTTTTAGTGTTTGAGGAAACTTTTTGATACAAGGAATTTCGAAGATCGTGACAGCTGGTTGTCACCTCAAAGGTCAGAAAATTTCTAAAAAGGTGTCAGACACTAGCCCACCATCAAAAATTTCGCAATGATTGTCTGGGAAAAAATAGCTCAAGTTTTAAAAGTTCCCTCTCACGTGGTGCTTTAAAACTTTGGCTGGATATAAATCAATTCCACATCATTAAATGTGCCACGTCATCAAGTTGAGGGAGTTAACTGGGATAGTGTCAACTGGAAGAGGTCGATTGGGTGCACTAGACTGGAAGAGGTCGACTGGATCCACTAGACTGGAAGTGGTCGACTGGATCCACTAGACTGGATTACCTCGACTGGACCATGTTGACTGGATGATCTCGACTGGACCATGTCGACTGGATGACCTCGACTAGACCATATCGACTGGATGACCTTGACTGGACCATGTCGACTGGACCTGCTTCAATAACTCCAAATCAATGTAGAATCATCCAAACTGACTTCAAAACATCTCTAAACAAATCTGAATCATCAAAACTCTACCAACTTCTTCAAATCAAATCAATCAAACCTAATTCTCCTCTAATCTCAGCAAATCTTCCTTCAGATAATGCCTTGGTGAAAATATCTCCCAACTGCTTCTCAGTTGAGATATACTCCACTTTGACATTGCCTTTCTCTACATGATCTCTGATGAAGTGATGTCTCACATCAATATGCTTGGTTCTTGAATGTAAGACAGGATTCTGACTAATGGCAATTGCACTAGTGTTGTCACACATGATTGGAATTTCCTTCTCTTCAACTCCATAATCCATCAGTTGATGGTTAATCCACAAAACTTGTGCACAGAAACTCCCAGCAGCTACATACTCAGCCTCTGCGGTTAATGTAGCTATTGAAGTCTGCTTCTTGCTAAACCAGGAAATCAATCTTGATCCCAAAAATTGACAATTACCTGACGTACTTTTCCTATCAACCTTGCATCCTACAAAATCTAAATCTGAAAATCCAACTAACTGAAATCCTCCTTCATGAGGATACCAAAGTCCAACATCTTGAGTACCCTTAAGATACTCAAGATCCTCTTTGCATCCTTCAAATGACTCTCCTTGGGGCATGCTTGAAACCTAGCACAGACCCCGACTGCAAAGGAAATGCCAGGTCGACTTGCAGTCAAGTATAGAAGGGATCCAATCAATCCTCTATACTTGGTTTGATCCACATTCTTGCCTTCTACATCCTTATCCAAGCTAACTCTAACACTCATTGGAGTAGGTGATGATCCACTGGATTTCATCCCAAATTTCTTGATCAAGTCTCTTGCATACTTTTCTTGGTTGATGAAAATCTCATCCTCCAACTGTCTAACTTGCAAACCAAGAAAGTAATTGAGCTCTCCCATCATGCTCATCTGGAACTTGCTTTTCATCAAATCTGAAAACTTCTTGCATAGCAGCTCATTCTCAGAACCAAAGATAATATCATCCACATAAATTTGCACAAGCAATGTGTTTGAATTATCCTTGATCATGAAAAGTGTCTTGTCAATGGTGCCTTTCTTGAATCCATTGTCAATGAGAAACTGAGACAAGGTTTCATACCATACCCTAGGTGCTTGCTTCAATCCATACAAAGCCTTCCTAAGCCTGTATACCTTTCCCTCTTGACCTTTCACTTCAAAACCTGGTGGCTGCTCAACATAGACTTCCTCCTCAAGGAGCCCATTCAAAAATGCACTCTTGACATCCATCTGGTACACTTTGAATCTCTTATGGGATGCATAGGCTAAAAATAGCCTAATTGCTTCTAACCTTGCAACTGGAGCAAAGGTTTCATCAAAATCAATCCCCTCCTGTTGGAAATAGCCCTGAGCAACCAATCTTGCTTTGTTTCTGACAATGATGCCATTCTCATCCATCTTGTTTCTGAAAATCCACTTGGTTCCTACCACATTCTGATGCCTTGGTCTTGAAACCAATTCCCAAACTTGATTCCTCTCAAATTCATTGAGCTCCTCTTGCATGGCAATGATCCAATCAGCATCTGCCAATGCATCTTCTTTAATCTTGTGCTCCATTTGTGATAGGAAGCAGCCTAGCATGGTGTCCAATTGCCTTCTTGTCCTCACACCTGCCTCAATGCTCCCAATCACCAAATTTGGTGGGTGATAATTGAGTCATCTCAGTTCTGGCTGATTCAGAGGCGCCATAACCTGATTTTCTTCATGATGATATGCTGAAATTTCTTCATGAACAGCTTCTTCATGATCTGCATCATCTTCATCTCCAACAATGGGAACTTGTACTTCAACATACACTAGTTCTTGTTGTTTTGGTGAATCTGAAATCCTCAATCTCTCAGCTTGATCAACCAGCTTCTCAATTGCATCTTCTGCTCCATTGGTGAAATATGGTTCATAAAAAACCACATGGACAGATTCTTCTATCACCATTTTCCTCTTGTTGAGTATTTTAAAAGCTTTGCTCATCTCAGAATAACCCATGAAAATGCCTTCATCTGCCCTAGCATCAAAGGCTTTGAGCTGATCTCTGTCATTGTTGTGGATGAAGCATTTTCCTCTAAAGATGTGGAAATGGCTGATGTTTGGATTTCTTCTATTCAAAAGCTCATAAGGAGTTGCTCCATGTTCCTTATTGATGATGGTTCTGTTCTGTGTGTAGCAAGTTGTGTTGATTGCCTCTGCCCAAAATCTCTTAGGCAAACCAACTTCTGCTATCATTGTTCTTGTTGCTTCCTTGAGTGTCCTATTCCTCCTTTCAGCAACACCATTTTGCTGTGATGTCCTAGCAACAGAAACTTGATGATGAATTCCACCTTCTTTGCAAAAGTCTAAAATCACTTCATTTAGAAACTCTATGTCTCTTTCAGATCTGATCTTCACTATGCTTAAACTCTTCTCATTCTGAGTGTTTTTCATCAATTCTGGCAACTTCTTCAAAATTTCTTTCTACTTGTTCAAGAACACTATCCAAGTGTATCTTGAGAAACCATCCACCACCACTAAAGTGTACTTCTTTCCACTGATGCTTACGGGATCCACTGGTCTAAATAGATCCATGTGAAGCAATTCCAAACCTCTGCATGATGATTGAATTGCTTTCCCTTTGAAGGATGCTTTGATTTGTTTTCCTCTTTGGCATGAATCACAAATGCTCTCCTTCTTGAAAACAACATCTGGTAAGCCTTCAACCAGTCCTTTCCTTGCAAGTTTGTTGATTGCTTTGAAATTAAGATGACTCATCCTCTTGTGCCAAAGCCAACTAACTTCTGTCTTTGCTTTTGCAACCAAAAATGTCTCACCAATGATAGTGCTCTAATCTACCACATACATGTTTTTCTTCTTTCTTCCAGTGAGAATAACCAAGCCACTTTCTTCATTCTTGATCTTGCAAACCTCCTTGCTGAATTCAACTAGGTAACCTCTGTCACAAAACTGGCTTGTGCTAAGCAGGTTAAACTTCAAACCTTGCACAAAGGCTACATCCTTGATGATCAAGCCATTTTTGATGATGGATCCACTTCCTTTGATTTCTATAGGCTTCTCATTGCCTCCAAAAACCACCTTTGGTCCATCTTTCTCCTTGAAGTCCTCTAAGCAGTGTTTATTGCTTGTCATGTGTATGAAACATCCACTGTCAATGTACCAGACAACCTGCAAAATTGATAAAAAATATTTAGGTCCCCAATACTGATTGGGTCCTCTAAAGTTAGTCCTTCTTGAATCAAACCCTAGGCCATATCCAAAAGGTCTTCTCCAAGGAGCATTATACCTTTCGCTTGGATAATCATAAGGAGCAGTGGCATAGCATCTTGGTGAATATTGTGCAGTGCTCATGTGAGCCGGATATTGCATAGCTTGCTGTCTAGCCCTCCTTACAGGTTTGTACATAGATGTATGGGACCTTCTAGGAGGTCTAGGCCTACTTGTGGGTACCCTATTATACCCTTTTGTAGACTTTGGCCATTCAACCATTTGTGAGGGCTGGACAGTAGGATTTTTGGGTCTCCACATGGGCTGTGGTTTTTTTTGGGGTATGTGGGCCATGCTCCAATCCTTATCTGATCGGAATAGCCTTCCTTCCCCCTTCATGGGTTGCCTCCTTTGCCTAAAAACAGGTTTGGGAACAGACGTATTTTTAGGTTTAGGTTGTGCTTTAGTGGCAGCTTTGGTGCTAGTCTTTGCCTTGTTTTCCCCCATAGGCTTGGCAGGAGCCTTGGAGGCAGAGACAAACTTAATCTTCCCTTCATTCAAGGCTTCTTTAGCCTTATTTAATGATGGACCAGCTTTCCCTTTGTATCCTAGGCCTGCCTTACCTAGGTTTCCAACTACCTTATCAAAAACAGGTTTGGCATCATCCAACTCTTTGCTAAGCCTCTCTTTATCACTTTGCAGTGGTTATACCCAGAAAAAATACGCCACGTGCATAGCTAGTACCGGGGACACGTGGAGGAGTTGGGACCAACCACCACCACGTGGGCGAGTGACGTGGATCAATCTCACGAACGCATGCCCATGCATGGATCAACTTTTACGTATGCATGGCTCATGCTCGCCAACTTTTATGTCCGTAGAGCCATGCATGGCCCATGCGTGATGTTATGCTTGGACGATCATCACACATTTCTCCTCCGAGCATACATGCATGTACGAGTACACTCCATGCGTACGTACATTCCTGCATGCACGCTTCCCCCATGCATACGTGCATAGGTACATGCATACGTCCATGCATGCGGACGTCTCCAAGGCATACGGGTATGCTTCCTTGCGTACGTACATACGTCCATGCATGCGTACGTTCCCCATGCGTGCTTCCATATGTCCTTGTTTGCAGCGTCCTCGATGTCTGTGGGTATGCATACGTACGCCCACCATGAATACGTCCTCCCATGCATACGTGCACACAACCATGCATGCGGTCGCCTTCTATGTCTCTCTTCCATGCAAAGCTAGGCCAACCACGCAACCACCCAAGACATACAAGGCTCGAGATAGGTCGCGTGCGAGCTCGGAAGGCCGAGAGACAGCCCAACCCACCTAGACCGGTCACACGGACCGGCCTAGGCTCCTTCAATCATCAAGGCCGGTCACAAGACCGGCTAAAGTGTGAAAATCCTCAAGATCGGTCTATTTGACCGGTCTTGTTCTCTTGAATTCCCAAGGCTGGTCAACTAGACCGGCCAACCTTCGGTTCTTCCACAAAACCATTCTTATAGACCGGCCAGCTCCTCGGTGAGCTCCAAGGCTGGTCATCTAGACCGGTCAATGCGTAGGAGATCTCCCAAGGCCGGTCTTTCAGACCGGCCAGCTCACGGAATTCTCAAGGCCGGTCATTATGACCGGTCCACCTCATACACACACCAAGGCCGGTCTAAATGACCGGCCAACCTTGGTGCGGTTCCTAGACCGGTCATCCTGACCGGTCTTAGCTCCGAGCCCGGCTCACGCGGCGGGCAATCTCCGTAGAGTCGTTCGCGGATCGTTTACGCCAATTTTGGTGTCGTACGCTCCGGGGTGCCCACTCATCGTCCAGGACTCCCAAGAATACGCATTCGCAAGAGTACGCGTTCGCGAGTGTGCGCCTCCGCAAGAGTATGCAACTCGCGGGAATACGCATCTCATCAAGACCTCCCAAGTAGGGAGACCTCACATCAAGCCCTCTCAAGAGGTACGCCTCTCAAGAGGCCACATCTGATTCGAACCTGCGTCCCCCAGGCCTCTCAAGAGGTATACATCTCGCAAGAGGGCGCAACTAAGGAAGGCTTCGCCCTCTAGATCGCTCCAGGAAAAAGCTGTCGCATAAACATGGGCCGAGAGGAAACTCGGCCCAAATCCCTATAAACGGGCCGAGCCTAAGGGCATTTCGGGAAAAGTTCCAAAATATTCCTTAACAAATTCTGGGGCAAAACGGTTATTTCACGAGTACCACCTCCGGACTCTATAAATAGAGCCCTAGGCTCCCTCATTCAGGTACGTTCTCCTGTTCGTGAAAACTCTCCAACTCAAGCACATATCTGACTTGAGCGTCGGAGGGGTATTCCCGAGATACCTACCTCGGGCCCCTCTAACGTGGAGTTCACTCTGTGTGCAGGTGATACTCCAGCGAAGAAGGCGCTCTGGATCACGAAGCTGTACCCCAGGGAAGTTCTACTTGTTGTACCTGGATCGTGACGTGTTACCTACTGCGGCCAGGTCGGATACGTGCTCCCGACCGCATCGCAACACCCTAGGGGTTCTCGGGACGCGTCCACGTTAGCTCGTCCGAAAATTGGTGATAACATGGTACTTCCTTTATAGTGCCACAATCGGTCCAAAATATACTTTTCGACGGCCGGATGGAGCCTTTATCATCATTATTTTTCGATGGACGTGAAACGTGAAATGTTTTAAAATATCATTTTCTATGCATCTACCGTTCGGATCGTCTTAAAACATTCTAAAAAAAAAGTGCATAAAAGTTGGCGTAAAAAGTTACATCGATATAACCGCCCCGATATATATATAGAAACTTTCATATGAGGGAGTCCTTAAACTGCCTAAAATGCGGACCTATTAGTTTTTGTTTGTTTTTTGATGATTCGAACCGTTAGATGTTATTCTAACACATCTAATTACACATTCAATTACACCGAATATTTGCCGTTGGATTTACCCTATTGAATGGCCCAAATGAATAGATAAGACTTTTAAAAATTATTAAAAAAAAAATAAAAGAAAAGGAAAAAGTAAAACCAAAAAAAAGAAAAAGATAAACCCTAAGAGGACATTTGGG
>JAOWBR010184576.1:0-19418 GCA_028571145.1 Dionaea muscipula | reverse complement strand
GGGGGTGTTTTGGGTATATTATTTTCTTTTTAAATATTATTTTCTTTTTAAAATATCCAGGGGCAAAAACGGTAATTTAAAAAATTAGGGTGCTGTGTTTAGTAAATGAGGTGCTGCGTTTAGGGCTTATGTATATAAATCAACGCTTCGGTTTCAAACGAATTTGAATTCCAACGTTCCATAGTCTAAGTTTCTGCGAGTCCTTTTTATCTGTCAGAGGGAGGGGGGGAGAAACGTTAGAGAATGGAAAGGCTAGGCGAGGCGGAGGATGGGGTGAGGCAGCGGGGTGGGGAGGGCTTCATGGCGACAGAGGACCCAGAAATCGAGTTTCTGAAATCGAAAGAAGCGACGATTGGTTGCGAGTGGGAAATGTTTAAGGAGAATGTGAGGCCGTTGAAGAGAGGTCGCAACGTCAATCTGTTGAACGAAGCCCTCAGATCTCATTCCCAGACTCACCACCTGAACCCTCTGTTCGAAAACCGAAGGTATGGGAATTCCGAGTATAGATCTTCTTGCAACCGATCTGCCCCTTTCTTTATGCATCTCGTTTATTGATTTCACCTGTTTTCTTTGAAATTACTTTAAAAACCAGGAAATTGGTTGAGGCGATTGATCAGTATAAAGGAGATGATCCCCTTCAGCCCTGGCTTGAGTAAGTTCTCCACACCCTTCCGTCATCTGACTCAACTTGATAACTTACTTTAGTCGAGCTTGAGTTTTAAGTCGTGTTCACTTGGAATCTTAGAGCATGTCCAGAAATCCCATTTTTCCTTTGCTAAACAATGACAGTTAACAAAGCTCTTTCACCCCCCCCCTCCCCAATAAGACTTATGCTATGTTTTGACGGTGGTGAAAATGTTGGTGGTGAATGATGGGAAACGAAGGTGTATTCTTTCCGTCAAGGTCTTAACCTTTTTTTTCCATACCAAATTGGTGGATAATGGTTGTGAATTGAGAAAATGTGGAAAGTGTCATTATTCGAATTCATCACCAGAGGAGAAGTTCAAGGTATGGTTTCTCAACTCGAATCTAAGATGGAGAGAAAGATTGATATCAAATATAAATAGGGGTCGGCAAGTGGGCCTAGGACCCGCGGGTACAAATGGGCCCAGAACCTGCGGGTTTATGAAACCGGACTGTTTGAAACGGTTCGGGTTAAGGTTGGTTTCATTATTAAAAATACATAATTCGGATTGAACCGAACCGTAGATTTTTATGCGATTCAGTTCCCGATTCCATAAAATTTGGAACCAAATCGACTCATACCCTTCCCCTAAATATTAATTTAATGGGTTCTGTCTCCGTTAACAACTCTTTGGTCAAATGGGACTAGTTGACAGAGTGTAGTATAACGTGGGCTTGGGCCCGTGAGTGGTAACATCATGAATCTTAGCTATAAATTTTTCATAATGTTTGGTTTCTCATTATGCAGAGGTGGAACAAGGGCAGCTGAATGTTATTCCACGCAAGTAGAATATTACGATTCTCAATCTAATTCTTCGTTTTGACCAACTGTCCATACTCCATAGTGAATCCTGATTTTGATTAATTTTGCATCTTGGGTTTGTAAAGCTTAATTTGGAGATCAACATTCTCTGTATAGGTAGCATATATCCATTTAAACCATACTAGCAAGAAAAGGCTATGGTATTTTCAACAGTCCATGAGAATTATAATGCACTGGTGTTTAATGCACTACATGTGATGTAGTTCACTATCTAAGATGCTATGGTATTTTCTTTAAACACGTTTCTTAATATTAAGTAAGTTTAGCTTCACATATTATGATACTCTAATCCCACATCCGTCATTGAAGAGGATAAAAATGCTCATTTAAATGTATAGGTAGAATCTTAGTAGCATGAACCTCCTACCTATGCCACGCTCCCGCGCTCTCCCGCTCCCGCTCCCGTCCCCCACACTCCACTAAATCTGCTTTTTCCATCTATGATTTGCCGCTTCCCCGCTCCCGCTTCATGCTACTATGGGTAGAATGTAACCATTTAAACTATATTAACAAGAAAAGGCTGCAAATTTCTAGATGGCTTGTGCATATTTGTAAATCCAATATGTTTAAATGTCCAAGGTACTACATCTTGGGTTCGTAAAGTTTAATTCGGAGAATAAAAATCCTTGGTGTGTAGAATATACCATCTGAATCATATTTAGTTGGAAAGGTTGCAAATTTCTAGATGACTTGTGCTTATTTGCAAAGCTAGTATGTTTATATCTCTAAATTTTCTTTGTTATTGTGCTATTTACTGAAAGTGGCACAATCAAGTAGTGTTGATAGTGAAACGATGAAGATTTTCTAATTTAAGAAAGATGTCTAGTTAGATATTTCTTCTGCATCTTCTTTTTATAGGAGGTCTAAACTGATGAAAATCCCATGTTAACATCATTTTGCTAAGTGAATGTTTGCTAGATGAAGGATTTTATTACCTTGTGTTGCTTGCTTTGTAAATTGGGTCACATGTTCTGATGTCGCAGGTGCATCAAATGGGTTCAAGAAGCATTCCCTGCAGGTGGAGATTATTCTGGACTCATCATAATATATGAACAATGTGTGCGTACTTTTTGGCATGAAGAGTGCTACAAGAATGATCTACGCTATCTAAAAGTTTGGTTGGAATATGTAAGTTTATCTCCCTTAGAATCCTTGTTTTGCTCTCCTTCTGGAATGCTCCCTTCCCCTATCTTCCACTTGTGTCTTTTCTCCAGTTGCAACTGTTCTCTTGGAGACCCTCTACACGAGTTTAACTTTATGATGTGATGGCATTGTAGGCAGAGAATTGTGCTGATGCTGAAGTGATTTACAGTTTTTTGGATGCCAACAAAATTGGGCAAACTCATTCTGTATACTATACAACATACGCTTTATACATGGAAGGCAAGCGTAAGATTAAGATGGCCGATGACCTCTTCAACCGTGGCTTGTGTGTGTAAGTTTTACATTTGCGTTCTAAGTTGAGCAGTGTCTAGGTGCAATTGCTCTGTTTGCAGTAGCAGCTTGGTACATAAGCTAATTTATTTGCTATGAAGAACCTCCATTTCTTTCCCTTGTTTGTCCGTGTCCAAACTCGAAATCTGCCATCCCTCACTTCTGAAACATCTGTCACTATATTGAATTGGTTCATTCTGATGGGATAACTTATTTTTCTTTATGAATATTTCTAGTTTGGATTAAGTTCCCCTTTGTCTGACACTTGCTGAAAACACACAATTTGGTCTCTATGGAACGTTATTTAACAGAGACAATAGCTATGAAAGCCAATCAATTTTGTTGTTGGTATTGCTGCCATTGAAAGCTAACTTGGTGTTTGTAGGAAATAACAAAGTTTAACAGAGACTATTGCTATCTGTTCGATCAACTGATTTTCTGTTCACAATTGAAAGTGCATTAGCTGTGATTGAATTGAATCAGTAAACACTGCTGTGAAATCAAGGAAGCAAAGTGCGGTTGTTATAGTTCCGTGACTTCCGGGCTTAGCTCTTTTCAGGTCTAGATGTAGTCTGCCATGTTGATGAGCCTGAAGCAAAGAGGCCCCATACACGAGCATGTGAAGGCGCTAGTTGGGTGAACGAGAGGGGCCTAGCGCCTAGGGGGATTAATCGGGATCTAGAGATTAGACAATTTTTTTTTTAAATAATATTTTTCCTTCGTCCCTCAAAACTTGGGTAAAGTAGGACAAATTAAATAAAACAAAACATCAAATAACATTCAAAATAAAAACATTTGGCATTCATTATCCATAACAAACCTAAAAAAAATAGAGATGGAGAAACTAAATAGTACTAACGAACTAGTGAATCCAGAACAACGTCACCCTTAATCGTAACGCTCGGGGCCGCCTACACTGCATTTTTTTTTTACGATGGAAGAAGGTCGACACTTAGATTTCATGAGAAGGCTCCAACCTAATGCGTATGTATGTATGTATGTATAGACGTACGTACAAACGTGATACACACACATAAACATGTATATACATGCATGTATACATCTATACTTTTTCTAAAAGTGTTTGATTTCCTCTATTGTGAGGGGAAGGTAACGAATTATGTCCGTATTTGGATCGGGGAAGACTTTCCTCCTTTGTTATAAGCAATGTTCTAAATGACGCTCGACGGTGGCATGGCGCCAAGTAACCGCCAAGCGCCAAGGCCGCCTAGGCGGCGCCAAGCTTCTCGGCGGTTTTAGGTTCTGTTTGATTTTTTATTTGGGTAATTGAGTTTTGGGTTGGATTGAACTTTTAATTTTGAATTGGGCTTTTTAATTTTAGGTAATTGAGTTTTAAGGTTTTGTTTGTTTTATTTAAGATTGGGCCGGATTTCTTGAAAAAAAAAATATTTACCGTCTTAATCCGTCATTTTTCACTGCCAAGGGACCGCCAAGGAGCGCCAAGGGCCGTCAAGGAGCACCAAGAAGCCAAGAAAAAACGATTTGGGGTTAGGCGTGGCGCCGAGGCATCGCCAAACACCATGGCGCCGCCAAGGAGCGCCATTTAGAACAGTGGTTATAAGTAAGATAACAAAATATCTGTAACGTCCCAAGTCTAGAGTCCTGTTGGGATTGGAAATGTTAACCGTTGTTGATAAGGTAGAATCTATTTTGCTTATATTTAATATCAATCTCTCTCCAACCACCGATGTGGGATTGGATACTCATAGTCTAGTTGGTCCATGGTGAACAAGCCATGTGATCTTGAAAACATAAGCACTTCAAAGCCATGGGATTGGATACTCAGATGCAGACCTTCCCCTCAATTAGGATGTCTAGCTTGAAAATATAAGCATACTTCAAAGCCATGGGATTGGATACTCAGATGCAGACCTTCCTCTCAATTAGGATGTCTAGCTTGAAAACATAAGCATACTTCAAAGCAGATGCGATCTTTACACGCACTAGGACAAGATTATCCTTACCTTTGGTGAATGAGGCCATTGTTGAGGAAAGTCTAGCTAGGGATCAAACTTGTTAATGGGAGGAGTTGGAGGTAGATTGATTTGTAACATGTAGTGTGATACGCTGCTACCTAGTTTTGGAGCTTTATTTGTCTTTTATGGAGCATGGTTTGCACATGCCTAAGCCATGGAGCTTGAATTAGTATTTTACTAAAGCGGTGCTATGATAGAAATTGCCACCCCCTGGTGCTATCACTATTTTTAATATATAAATGTGAATATTTTCGGCATCAACCTTGTGTTTTTTATTATTGAGCTTCTACCTACCTTTCATTTGTTGAGGTCTATAAATTGATTTTCCTGGTTTCCTGATTCAGTTTGATACTTGATTGTCTTGTCTGTGTCTGTTTGTGAAGTAATGCTCAACCACGAGAGAAATTGGAAGTCGCTTATAGGAGATTTCTGGCACGTTCATTGAGGAAACACCATGCTGTTGCAGACGTATGTGCCTACTGTAGAGCGTACTATAATTTAGTGCCTGGATTAGTTAACAAATTCCTTTGTACACTTATCCAGGAAGATCCTGCAGACTGCCATCCAATCCGGAGCTTTGGTGCTGATCTGTCTAGAAATGAAAATAGTTAAGTTGCTTGCTTTGATTTTGACTTTCCTTATTAGTATTCGTTCTAGTTTCAAATGCTGACCATGAAGTTCTTACAGGAAGACAAACCTCACTATCCAATCCTTGCAAGAAATACTTAAAGGGAGATGGGTAAGACTTCTCAGGATTTTTCTTTCATTTGCAAACTAAGCTTCAAAGTTTCTTTGATTGCAACCACCAGTTTCTTGTTGGTTACGGAATAATTTGCTCGAGAGCTCCTGTCAAGTGAATCTGTAATCATTTCTCAATATAGGGGACAGCTGGTTCCACTTTCCATTTACAAGGATCAGAAAAATGTATGTAGTTCGAGTTGTGAATTGGATTTGTCAAAGGTAGATCCAAGACCATGGAATTGTCTCGCTTCTCATGCAGAGAGAAATAAAGAGAACAATGCAATCCCTGCCAAGTGGGCGTCAATTAAGGTTATTTACCTACCATGTAGCTTCTTAACTGCTTTAACTCGACTATATTGAATATAGTGTGTTTTCCCCTATAGATCCCACAGAGGTTGGTGCACAGAACTGCATTATCTGCTACAGCCTCCATTGAGGTTTTTGTTGATGATGACTGTTCAGAGTAAGTCCTGGTGCAAGTTTTGATTCAGAATGCTGAATATTGTATTGATCAGTAAAGGACTACTGTTTGCTTAATTTTATTTATTATTGCAGAGATGTTTTATATCATGCTTTGCTTACATTATTACTATTACATTCCATGACTTTTTTAAATATCACATAACTCCTTTCTAACATAAACATCACATCATCCCTCTTTTCTTTATCTTTTCATCCATTCTCGCCTCAATTTTTTTTATTTTCAATCGCACTAATTTTTTTTTAAATATTATTGATAAAAATTAAAAATATTATAGTTAAATTCTTAAATTTTTTAGATGATATAGTGCTTGCTTCCGCTAGTTTATTTACGTATTGTGAGGCAATTTCCACTATTCTGTGGAGTAACAAAAATACTGGTGTTTTGGTGGTTATCAAGGAACTATGGTTTTGTGAGTTAACTTGCTTTTCTTAGTAACACGCATAGCTTATCAACGTAACCCCTCATAAGAACTTGATATGATGCCGTGCCCCTTGGTCTGTTTAGTTAACATGTGCAATCTTATCCTTTTGATTGATCGTGTATTATGTAGGGGGGCTCAGCGAGCTGATGTAGAGGTACAGAACCCTTCGTATTTGCTACTCAAAGAAGGGGATGTGAGGGACCTAAAAAGGTATGCCAGATTGCCATCGCAGAATGTTTGGACGTGTCGTATCAGCTTGCTGCTTTTTTCCTTTCCTTTTTTTTTTTTTTTCCAGATTTGGCTTGGCTGAGTACAACCTTACTCTATGTTTTCTGGTGACAAACTTGCTACATCTCTTCAGGAACAGGGAAAGTGAGCTGTTGAGAGAAAATCCTCTGCGCAATTTTCCTATCAACAGCCTTCCCCGATGATCAACAATTTTCAACTTGGACTTCTACGCAATGCTATGAAGTGCGATGCCCTTGTGGGAAGGGGCGTGCAAAGTGAGGGGAAGGGGAAAGGGAAGAGGAAGAGGTGGAGCTGTGCGCCTGTGCGGAATTAGCGGAAGTCCATGGCGATGTACTTTTTATACTTCTTTTCCTCTTGCTGTTACTTCTTTTTATTGAGGTAACCCTTGTATTCAAGTTTTATCCACAACCACTCATTACTACACACTCGACACCATATACCAAAATCCAAGTTCCAGCCAAACAGATACTTTCAAACAATAGCCCTTGTACCACCAACACAGGTTATCAAAACTGCTCCAAATTTATAGCACCGGCCCAAATTTATAGCAAAAACCCGCTCCAATGAATAGACAAACTGGATGGTAAAATTTAAGATGATCAAAACTGTTGCTATATTTGGCAAAACTTTTGGTAGCAGCAAATGCAAATGAAAGAGAAATGCAAATGGATGAGAGAGAAATGGAGGCAGTGGTGGGTAGGGTTTGACACCTTTTATTTTTGCGACAGTTTGTACCTGAAGGAGGTGAATATCTTTGTCAGTGTCGTGAGAGAGAAGGGTCGGTAAGTGAGTGTGAATCAAGTCTCATTTATCGTAACTTTACATTAAATTGATGTTGAGTATCTAATTTAAAAAAGAACATTTACGGCCGCTATTTCGATAGATAGACTAGAGGCAGAGATTGATCCCGTTGTTGACTTGTGTTATTAGCAGAGAGCTGTCGCTGATTCTTCCGTGATTCTCCTTGCATTTCCTCCGCATCATTTCATCCCATCACCCTCGCTACATTTTATTTCATTTACCGTATCGCAAGTTTCATAACCCCCATTTTACTTTTCTTTTCTCATTCTCATCTTCCGTAGTACTATTAGCGTGTCACTTAGACTAAATTCCATTAGAGATCTTTTTTCCCAAAGGATCGACCTCAGACTTGCTGCTTACTATCAGTTAGTATTGTCGCACAGCCCCGAGCATCATATCCAAACGTCTCTATCCCAGTAAGCTGATATAGGGAGATTTACCCCCTCGAGACATGTGGCCAAAGGGTTCGAGATTGAACCGTTCAACCTGACCCGACTGAGCCTGTGCCCTTGGTCAACCATCATGGTCAAACCCGGTCAAATCCGACCGAACCCATCCTGGATGATTCTCCATCTCTCCACGAGCACGTGGGCGCAAACCGTTCGTCAATCGGAGCTAAAACGAGCTCAAACGGACTTCCCGAAGTTTGCACGACGAAACCATCCTAGGTTTCCTACCCGGGCTCCTTGCCCGAGGTGTCTTGCCAGGGTACCCTGTACCCTGCTTGGGTACCCTGCCCGGGGTACCCTACTCGGGTACCCTGCTCGGCTTTCTCTCTCCTCTCTTGCCTATAAATACACCACTACCCCCTCATTTTTTGGGATCCGAACTCCAAATTACCTGGACTGACCAGCCTTGCCCGAAGAACCCCCCTCCTCCTGCTCGGGGGACCTGCCCGGCGATCTTGTCCGGGTACCTT
Organism: Dionaea muscipula; assembly: GCA_028571145.1. Lineage (NCBI taxonomy): Eukaryota > Viridiplantae > Streptophyta > Magnoliopsida > Caryophyllales > Droseraceae > Dionaea > Dionaea muscipula. The sequence goes on along the minus strand of JAOWBR010184576.1, from coordinate 10,865 downwards.
GCTGACCTTGCCCGGGCCACCCTTGGACCTTGCTCGGGTACCCTGTCCGAGCCTTCCTCTTGCACTGCCCGGGCCCTTGCATCTTGGGCCATTTGCTGACTCGGCCTCGCTTCGCTCGGCCTTGCTTTCCCTCGGCCGTATGCGAGAGCCAATATGGCGATTTTCGCCCTCTTGACCAACCCCCCTTGACTGTCCTCTCTCTCTCATTCCAGCCTCCTCGCATCTCCCGGTTCTCCTCGCACGCAGGAACTACTGATCATCTTCTTCACTTGCTGACTTAAGCATCAGAGCGGTCTCCCCGAGATCTTTCCCTGGGGTACCCTCCGACCTGTTTGCTCATCCATCTCAGGTCCACAGGTTGCTCTCTCCTTGGAACGGATCAGAATCACCTTCATCCTTTCATTCACTCCTCCCCCGTGCCGATCGGGTCCACTTCGTCGGCCGGGGCTGTCTCATCCCGATCGGACCGAGACTTTGATGATCGTCTCTGGAGGGTCCTAGGTTCAGACCGCCCCCGTGATTTTTCCAGGACTATCATAAGCGTTTCGGATACAAATCAAATTGACCCGTCCCTCGAGTCCGTGCCTAAACGACCGCGGATCCGGGCAGGTCAGCGGTCGACCGATTATGGCAAAACCGGTCGACTGGTTGTCGAGCAGGATGATGGTCCAGGCAGGCAAAAGCGTGACCGGGCAGGAGGGAGAGGGGAAAAAGTGAGTTGGAGAATGAGACGGGTGCTAGCCTATTTATAGGCCTGGATGATGCTTACCGGTCGACCGGTTTCCGGGCAAGCAATGCCGAGCAGGCTGCTCGGCGGTCGATCAGTTAGGAGGTGACCGACCGATCGGAAATACTTGAGGAACTTTGGGAAGCTTGTTGGAGCACTCCGGGGCTCCGATTGACGAACGGTCAACGTTTACGCGCTCCTAGCGAGGTCGGGAATCTTCTAGGACGGGTTTGACCGGGTTTGACCATGGTTGACCGGGTTTGATCAAGGGCTCGGATTTAGTCGGATCAGGCCGGACAATCCAATCTCAAACCCTTTGTCCACGTGTCCCTAGGGGATATTTCCCCTGATATCACTGCCCTATGCGGATTCTTCGTGAAGATCAGCAAGATCAGTTCAAAGCAACAAACAGAAAATCTCAGATAGTTTTGAATTCGAAATTTAAATTATGAATATTAGTAATCTTTTGTAACAACTAAGTAGGGCATAAAAATGTATTATTTCTCTAGTTAATGGAAGAAAAGAGGATCAAAAAGGAGCAATTGATTTTGACTCCATTGACAATTCTTGTGTTTGACACCCCAAACTCCGGACCCTAGACCCAAAAACCCGGAATCCTGAACCTTAAACCCTAAAGCATTGTCAAAGGGAAGAGTGACATTATGATCGGATGAAGTAGTGATGAAGGAGATGCAGGTCTTGAGCTCCATATATAATGGCCTCACTGCTAAACTCATAGTTCACGACCCCCATATCAATCCTCCTATGGTGCTGATATCCGCAGTACACATACATACTTAATCAAATAAATAAGATGTACTGGTTGTTGGCTACCTAACACGTAACCACACAACCTAATTGACATGACGCTGCCAATAATATAGCAACCAAAATTCACGGGAAAAAGCAAAGCAGACATAGCCCGGCGGACATTCCACTCACCATCAACAGTATTCCAAAAAGCAGTACAAAATGTACATTTATTCCGAGTCTCCGACTAGGACTAACCTTTACCTACTCAGTGGAACAGTCTTTGGTGTATAACTTGCAACAATGTGTGTGGATTGCACCTTCACCATTCTGTTGTATTGCTTCGAATTGTTGACACTTTTCTTCTTATCCATATTTAGAAAACATACAATGGAATGGTTAATTTATCGCAAATATTTCACAACATTTTTCCTTTTCACTATGAATGGGGCAGCACTCCAACTGGAAATGTGCAGGTGCACTTTTGGGCATCTTTTTTTCTGTTAGTTTAGATGGTGTGTATTAAGTCAAAAAGAAAAACAAACAAAAAGGCAACTCAAATTCGTGCCAGCAACAGACCCCGTGGGTAGCCCTGCCAAATAGGCTCAATCGCGAAAATCAATGAACAAAATACCATTCATCACAAGGAAAAAGAAACATAATCCCTCAATGGTCACCAAGCAAACTAACATCAATGATCCATCTTCTACACTTTTTATTAGCATCCTAACACAAATTATTCATGTCTCTCCAGCAAGCATCAACCAAAATTCCATTCCCCCTGGAAAAAAAAAAAAAAAAAAACTCCCAAGATACGGAGAAAACTGATGTCAATTGACCCTGCTGTTTATGTCAGCATCCTAATACAACTTATTGGACTCAACTACGGCAAGCAATAGAAGAGTAGAATGACACTAGCAATATCCAGTGTGGCATAGAATCACGATATAATATCACCAAGACGAAAATCCTTGGGTACCTTCACAGGAGTGTGTGACGGCCATTTGAAGGTGCGGACATAACGGACAGAATATCCGTCACAGAAGCCATGGCACTCAGAGCAGCTTTCAGGACATCCTGAGAGCATCCTGGTTTTACAATGGTTCTTACCTGCAAAATGGAGCTCAATAAGGAGTAGGCAATAGGGAATCAGAGGTGTCAAGAACAAACAGAGCATTTTGCGTAACTGCGGCTAACGACCAATTCAAGGCTCTAACACAAAGACACACAAGGGGCAGAGTTTTGCAACAAGAACAAGAAATAAGAGGATTGGTATATCCAGAACAATTTTTTACATATACAGCGCATCCAATTTCTGCTTACGTGTCTTTTCATGCTCTATGATAGATGCTCACAACAAATAAATAATTGTTCAGTACACATCATTTCCCTCTGATAAAGGAAAAGAAAAGTAGTTGACACACATAAAAGAGCCCAACAATGGATTATTGACACTCTGGAAAGCGAAAACGTCTAGAGAGTCCTACAAACATCAAAATCTCGCAGCAAGAATCGAAAAATAACAAACCTTGTCTAAATATTCCTGCAATTTCTTGATACGGCCCATGTAATCTTGATCTTCAACACACAGGCTAACAGCCTTTGCATCCGCACCAGGGCCATCAAATTGAAGTGGTCCCGGGTTTCTATAGATATCATCCATCAAAAACCTTGCTGCATTCTGTCTCAGCAACCTGCAAAGATCACCCCAACCAAAACAATACACATAACTTCAAGTGTGGTTCATTAAATTTCAGACAATACCACTGCTGCAGTCTTTATTCCAATAACTCCAGATAATATTTCATCAGAACAAATCCTTTAGGACAATTCAAAATTATTCAGAATCTGTTGCTTGACAAATTCTTGTGCTCAGAAAAGATCTAACCACAAGTATAAGATTTATGTGATAATTGGAAAAATTCACAACCAGTCAATCCCTCTTCATTTTTTTTTCACTGTGATTTAGGGAGTATGCACAGCCCGCTCTATAGGTGCAAATCTGCCAGTGGTAAGAGTTGCAATCAAGTAGCATCATGGACATATTATGACATTAGAGTAATAGTAAGGATACTATCATACACAAGTAGTAGTTAGGGACATACTCATAGGCTTTGCCTTTCAAGTCTACAGTAGCAGGATGAATTGCAGGTTTTCCAATGGATAAGGTGCCAGGACCACGGGAATACCGTTTTACAGTCATCATTGCCTGAAAATTTTCATTCCACAGGAATAAGCAGGCATAAACTCCTAGAAAACCTCGTACAAACCATCTATCTTAATCATACCGTGAATGGAGCAGCCCCACATTTCCACTTATTTACAGGATTTTTCAAGTTTGTCACAGTCGCCATGTAACCATTTAAGCCTGCTGCAAGGATATGGTAGCATATGTGTCCAAGAACCTGCATGGAAATTCCTTTATCCTAGAATAACAATGCTGGCGGAGTACATGCCAATATCAATTAACAATCATGGCTTACATAGGCGTAGTCACAATCGAATTTCGAAGGTAAAGATCCTCGGGCTTGATAACCAAAGAAGTGGCATATTGCGTTGAATTTCTTCCCCCTGTAAGTGCCGTCTTTCTGACAAATAGTGCAATATAAAGTAACTCGAAGTAAATGAATGTCCTGTAAGCCAGAAAGTGAACTGCCTACTATTTACTAGGGGGAAAAAGTATCTTTGTCCAATTCTAAAATTTCTTCCGCGAGAGATACTACAGAATCACATTAGATTTAACAAAGCACTCTAGCATGCCTTGAAAAACAAATTGAGCAACATAAGATAACAAATTAACTCTGGCCTATGTGGTTAGCCAGGAGTGGACAATGTCTCAATCATGGAAACATAACTGCTCCAAGCAAGGAGTTCATAACATATTAATAATGGCAACCGCAATAATATGGCCCGCTAATTTAGCCTTTAACTCCCCAATCCCAAACATATATTACCTACACAAATTACAACGGTGCAATGTAATATGCAAAGCGGCTTAAAGGCAATCCAAACTTTTGTTTTTTTTCGTGAAACCTCTTAACCGTAGATGATAAAAATAGAGGAAAAAAAAACTAGGTAGGCATTAAGACAACAGATACTACACCCGATATGGGACGTAGTTGATTCGGTATAGAAAATATTATGCACTTGTTCGACGAGGGAGAACTAACCAAAAAACAAAGACCTTTTTTCACTTGAAGCATCGACTACATGGATCCAACAACTTGTTCCTCTATCTATTATATATTGTTCCATGTATTTTGTGAAATCATGACACTCGATTTGTATTTCAAACTTCATAGTTGTAACATCCCGGACCGAGAGTCCTATCAACCACATCTAATCAAACTCATTATCCTATCAGGATTGAAAAAGTTAAGCATTGTTGAAAGAAATAGAATACATGGAACTTATTAGGCCTATATTAATTTCAATCTCCCCCACCACCGATGTGAGATTGGGTAAAGCACCGACGCCCTCGTTAGGCCCAACCAAACGAAACCAATTAGCACTCACTTAATATGCTCAAATCACCATAACTATATCATCTCTCTCTCGTCTTTTGCTTGATTAGAACAATCCAACTGCCTCTTGTACAAAAATCATTTCCAATCCTATCTTTCCCGGTGCATTCGCTCAACCACTTCATCTTCTAGATCTTAATTACAATCATCTGCTAAACACATTGACATTTCATATCAAGCATCCCAACACTATATTCCATCCCAAGTCGGCCACATACCTACCCAAAACAATTTTCCTTTAAGCATTCCAATACTTTGGATTTGGTTAGGTATACCGAGTTTTGCATTCTACCCATATTGGGGGCACCTACCCTCCCCCATCGACCCAAAGGTGGAACATAAGGAGGCAAAAGAATGAAAAATAGAGCCTTAATCAAGCGAAAAATCAGTAGGCATCTAAGTCGATATACTCAATTAAATACTCATACCACATATCTTATGGTGCGTACATATGCACAAAGAAATGTACTAGCCAGGAGCGAATGTGCACCAAGGAATGCACCGCATTTTATGGTGCAATAGGCTGACAACATTATCAATGCTTTGTTAAAAGAAGAGCTTTTCAAGTAAAGAAAAGAGTAAAATAAATCAACAATGTTTTGTTAAAAGGGTCGCAAAACAAATAGAAGTATAGAAGTACTGATCAACACCACAAAGACTATTTGCATATCCTACCGAACGCTTGTTCATTTCTGTCTCCACAAGATGTGCCAATAGTTTCTCCGTTTCAATCTGCATATAGAGAAGAATGAGAATTGCACCTAAGTAGATAGATAACAAGCTAAATTGAGTTTTATGAAACCACAACCCAAGGCTAAGCACCTGAGACAATTGAGCAGAATCATCTGATTCAGGATGAAGAAGCAACTGTACCATCGCAAATCCACAATTAAAAGAATTTTTAACAATAATCTTTATGCTGGAAAACAATTCCAAGTTGAGGGGAAAAAATTAGAACCTGTTTCTTGATAAAAGGAGGTAAGAATTCAAACAAGGCAGATGCCCAAGGTGAAAGTTGAGAAGAAATGTTATCAATAGAGACACCTTGGCGGTGAAGACCATGGACTTCCTGGAATGGCATGCACAATTAGAGATTAACTAAAAAGCAAATAGCAAACAATCAAACGCCAAAAGATAATCGGTATAGATAAAATCCAGAACTTCACATGGTTGGTTATGCTTGTTTTTTTGCAATCAACTTCATAATTGAATGCATGTGAAACACATCATCATGATGGAGATGGCCAGAATCAAAAGCAGCTGCCATTAATCCATTGGATCAGATTTAATCTCTCTTGCTATTGCCATATTGCCACAACCATAACACCATTCCATCGTAACTGCATTTCATCCTCACGATAAAGCAGCTCTAGGCCAACATTAGCTTCTCTGTTTTACTCTTGGAACAAGGAATTAGCACTACTTCAACCTTGGTTTTCTCCCAACACCTCCTCTCACCTTGCCTTAAAATAGACAAAGTGAAGAGAATAGACTTGACAGAAAAAAAGTGACAGATGAGGAATATCTTCATAACTTTTATGCTGAGTAGGAAGATGGGCATAACATACCTGCAGAAGTGCGTACACTTCAGGAATACTTTCAATAAGTCCCTCCGGGAGCAACACAACCCCATGATACTTGTCTAAAAGGAATTTCCAGTTTCAGATTGTGATATCCAAACAATTGACAACAGCAGATTAGGAAATAGATAACCTTGCTCTGCCCGAGATTGGACTGCATCACAAATCTGTTTTGTCAAGTCAAAGAGGGTAAGCTTTGATGTAGCGACATCCTCACCAAGAATTACCTGTAACGACAACATCAAACAGCTATCAGTGAATAATATTAGCATCAGCTGTATCAAAAGATGTTACGAGACATGAAAGATGTCGGAAGCGGAGAGCTGACCATATTGGGATGTGACTGAAGAGTGCATTCCAAAGCAACATGGGATGCCTTTCTCCCCATGAGCCGAATAAAATAATAGTACTAAGAAGAAAAATAAAACTGATGAGGATACCAAGTAACCATAGAAAAGTGTAGGGGACATGAACTTTCACGGTAAAGGGGAGCAAACAGATGAGTATGAAAGCAAACAGCGAACTTGTACTTCTGAATTAAGAAAATTCTAAACATTATTTTTTTTACAACCTAACCAGAACTCATTTTGCTTAATTAGCCTAATAATCCTGAATTTGGCAAATCTTAAATCAGATTCTCTCTGGATTTTATTATCAAATTCCGGCATCATTTGTTGGCCCACAAGATACCAAAGGTGATGAACTGGACACCACATTAACCAATTCAAGGATGGTTGAGAGCATCAGAAGATGCCTAAAGGCAAGTAATTGCACCAGATGGTTTAAATTTTCTAATTTGCTAAATCCCAAAACATTGGGAATAAAAAAGAAGAATTAAAGATTTTGAAGGAACTAACAGAACCAAAACCTCAAGCTTAAAGTGCAATGCCCATCATAAGAAAATATATTTTTTCAAGAGAACAAAAAAAAAAAAAACAAACAGTTGACAAGTTTTTTGAAACAACAATTGTGAAATTTTGAAACAACCATTGTTATTTCACAGGCCGACCTCTTTTTTGGACAACCAGTTATATGCTCTATCAAATTAGAGTGTCCTTTTTTTTTCCCTTCCGGTCAACTGCCTCTCTACACAACCTATTATATTCTGCATCTCCTACCAAAAGATTATTTTCTGATTTGATCAAATATCTTTCTGGTCAACTCCCTAAAGCTTTGTCAATGAGTTAAAGTATTAACTGTAAAGAACTTACCTTCTCTGCAGACAATGCATCAGTGCAAACATTACTGATCAGCTGTGAGTTAACCTACACCGGAAAAGCACGAAAAGCCATTCTAAGTTATGAAGCAACGATGATAATCAGCAATTGAACACAATTGGCCAAACTAAAGAAGAAATACAGAAATATCTCAGACATCTGAACCATATGACTAGATTAAAAAACATAAAAGACCGAGCAAAGAGCCCCGAAGGAGAGAGACATGAGAAACCTCTTAATATGATAAAGAAAAATGAGATGACCTCATATGTTTTGGAGGTAAGGTCTGTACTAATAAATTCATAACCATCCCCTCTTCTTTATGAGGGCACTGGTATTTCCTGAAATTACCTCCGATAAATATCCAGGTTACATATAGCATCCAAATAGTATCAGAGACTGAGATTAGTAACATAGCACCAACAAAAAAAAAAACATAGAACAATGTTGGAAATGGTTGAGGAAAGAGAAAAGCAGTCATAAAATAAATTGAATTTTCATATAAGGCCATCAGATCAGCCATGATTCATGGCCACCGGAAAGTACATCTTCAACAAATTTCAAACTACAAAAACATCCAGTGGTTTTCACAAGGCTACTTTTTCTAATTTTAGAGCCTTTTTCCTTCCTCCTGTATTTTGGATACAATAATTCTTAACTGAAGTTACTTAAGCTACGAAAGTAAACAAGTTAGGTCATACATATAATTGTGAAAATCACAAGACTCATACCTTGCATATGGTATCAAAACCAACATCAGTCTCCACAAATTGGTTTTTGAGATCTCCATTCAAGGTTACAGGCACTCCAACCACCTGGAAAAACCAAACAGCTAAAGCATTTCCAACAGAGTTCAAACAAACTACACTCCGGAATTACAAGTTACACAAAGTTCAAGATACTGAAGCTGAATCACGCAAAACGAACACAATGCCTTACTCGTACAGGACAAGAGGATGAAAAAATAACTGAAGACAAAATCCTTCTGGATAAATCAATATGAAAGAAGTACCTTAGTTGGGCATTTTGCATCTGCAAATGTTTCTGCTAGCTGAGAAGCATCAGTATTTGATGTTACCCCTACAAAAAGTTAATGTATAGGTCACTCCCCAGAACATGAGCTGTATTTGGCCAAATGTGTTTTTGGAAAACTGGATATTAGGTCAACCTCCGATGATTACAAGGCCATCTAGCTTCAATGCTTTGCATGCGGCTAGTGCAGCATTAACTTGCTCTATTGTTCTAATTTGGTCTCTTGTTCTCCCCAGTAAATCATAACCACCTAGAAAAGCAACATATTTTTTAAGAGAGTAGCATATTTTTCACAACAGCAGCGTATTTTTTTGTTACAGAAAAAACATATAATTCCACAAATAAAATACGGGATATGACAGCAATCTATTTCACCACTAACCTTGATTTTTATATGTTGAAAGAATATCATCAGTAATCTCAAGCGTTTTTTGTGCAAATAAGCCATCAGTACCACCTGTGATATTAAAAGAGAAGGAATCAGAAAAAAGCAGAACCAGCGAGAATGCCCACAAACTCTATTCCATACCAAGGTTCCAGGTTAAATTAAGAAATTTATGCCCAAATGAGAACATAATCAAGATCAATTTGCATGCATATTTCTGCAAATTACATACTGATTACAACAAAAATGAAGTACTAATCCCACTAAGTGGGGCTTGTTACACAAATACAATTACCCCTTTCCCGTCTACTACATGCCCTTCCATTCATCAGGTCATGGTTCGCCATGCCATGCTCCTTTGATCTTTTTTTTTTTTTTTTTTGTCTCCCCTTTCACTGCTTTACATCTTTTTTCTTACTCATTCAAAAAGCCCCAAAACCATGTGCAACAAAATATGGCATTGGTGTGAGCTAGACTTTTGAACAGCAAGGTCATGCAGCTCAAGAAAAACAAGGATTAGGGGTGACATCTAAACCAAAAACCAAAATTTACAAAGCAGAAGACGCTGTATGGAATTCTTTCACTGCATGCTAAGCACACTATCATCACAATTTTGTTCCATGATCAATGAAAAGTGGTGGACAGAAGAGAGGAGGGGAGAGAAAGCATATCCATGGTGTTGTCCAGACAATATTGCCAAAAAATCACAATGCTCTGTTACAAGAAATGTCAATTCATTGTCTAAACTCATGTTATTTGAACCATGTCCCTGAAAATTAATGCAACCATGCCACTGGAGATTAGTGCTAACCAAGTCAAACAATAAAGAGAATAATGACACAAGTAACAGCCACAATGCGCTCTTGTGGATGGAAAAGATCACAACCATGATTGAACCAAACGGTGGAGCTAACATTTAGCTTACTAAGCTTTTTGGACATTCGGCATGATACATCGGTTAACCATAAACTAGGTAGCCTAGAGGAAATACAATAAGATTTATTATCATGTGAGATTCATTGTTGAGGTCAGAAAGTTGCAGGAAGCTTTCACATCTTAAAGAACATTTCACATTATACATCAGTTAAGTATAAACTAGATAGTGTAGAGGACACAAAATAAGGTGCATCGCCAAGTCAGATTCAATAATGAAGTCAGAAATTAATTAGAAGAATAAAATTTCCCCTCTAGTGCAATTCAAATGGTTATCAGATTGCTCTGCAAAATGCAAAACAAAAACTAAGGGAATAACCATGTTGAGCTCATGAGCAGCTAGACAAAATTGCCCTAGATCTTTTTTTAATTCTGACTCCAATTCACCAATTATACCCCTCTTGCGTCCACTAAGGAGCAGTCTGGAGCAAATCCTTTTATCCTTAAAACTAAGGGAATAAACCATGTTGAGCTCATGAAATGTCTTCTTGGCCTCTAATATCGATTAAATTGCATCATTATTTCAGACCAATAGTGTGCTTCTAAAATATCCTCTGTTTTTTTTCCCTGATTATTTTTTTGTTTGGTGGGCCAGCCAAGTCAAATAATAACCTTGTCTTATTTTAAGCACTTCCAAATTGTTGGTGGATTTGGTGTGAAATTTCACGACCAGCCAGCTTAATGTAACCTTGTCTTATTTTAAGCACTTCCAAATTG
>JAOWBR010184565.1:0-10486 GCA_028571145.1 Dionaea muscipula | reverse complement strand
GATTCGGATCGTGTTCGGGTTTTATTACCATTCTAATTAACACTCTCTTGGTTTATTTTGGTTGACGAAAAGATTTTCTTAATTAACACACTTGTGTAACCCTCTTTTCAAATGTTTAGGAGCTCTAGCTAATTCCACAACAATGGAGAAAACTCGAGTGCTTCTTCTGGTAAATAATCACGTGTGTTCTCTTTGCTTCGGTATTTAAAAACTTCACAGGGAAAACCAGTGGACTTCAGCTTTGTCCAGCAGTTCTCTGTACACAGAACTGCAGAGTTTGTACACAGAACTGTAGAGTTTGTTCATAGTTCTGTGTAAAAAACTTCGATTGCGTTTGTTTAGGCATGTTTTTTGTTCTGTTTTATAGAAAATATAAAACGCAAGCTGTTTTTTATATTTTCGACAGAAATTCTCAAAACACCCAAAATATAGAAAATGATCAAAGTTTGACAAATTATAAATTATAAACCACATGTTTTCTGTTTTTACTGAAAATTAAAAGCTAAAAAATAAAATTAAAAAACTCAAAATAAAAACAGACAAACAACTCCGAATAGTTTTAAACCTCAGCAAGTCATAGGTACAAACCTTAGAGTTCTTTGTATAAAAGTCAAATCATTCCAAGTCAAGTCACTATTTTTTTTTTATTTTTTTGAATAAAGCAGTAAATATATAAACTGTACAAAATTTACAGTCGGAATCGCAAAAAACTTGAATAGGGTTAAGCCACGGAACAAGGGGCTATGGCACGGTTACTCTCAACAGGTAAGCAGCCAAGAATCAAAAAAGGGGGAACTCAAACACCAACAGAGCTATACAATCGGTGTAAAAACCGGCATAGCGTTCAGAAAATAAGAATATAATGATCGATAGATATGTATTTTGATTGTCCTAACTATGCTTGAGGTATCAAAATCTACATGGTTCCCCAGTCCTTAGGCAACCAAGTAGAAGGTTGACCGAAGGCAAATCAGCGTGGGCCAAGAGTAATAAATCATCCACAAAGGCTAAATGCGTTATATTTAAACCATGACATTTCGAGTGTAAGGAAAAACCCAGGGATAGGTGAAGTAATTGCAATTGGCGAGACATAAATTCCAAGCAGATAACAAACAAATATGGGGAGATCAGATCATATTGGCGAAGTCCCCGTTTGCCATGAAAGAACCCGAACATTAGCCCATTCAATGAGATGGAGTAGGTAACGGTGGTGACGCATGCCATGATCCATTTAATAAACAAAGGCGGGAAATGAAGAGCACGTAGCATGCCATGGAGGAATTTTCATTCCACCGAATCCTATGCTTTCCAGAGATCAATTTGGAAAAAAACATCTCGGGGAGATCCATTTCCGGGTATATTGACGAAGAAGCCCTTGATAAAGGTCGATTGGCTTGGGTGAATAAGGTACTCCAAGGTAGGTGCAATCCTTGCGGCCAAAATCTTTGAAATATTATTTATTTATTACATGTGGGGTGCTTGTTCAAGTGATGATGTTTGCGAATCCCCACTGCATTTGAGACCTCCCCTTCTCTTTCCCCTCCTAAATGTGCTAAAAAAAAAGTCCCCGTTTTACGGTTAATAGCCTCCTTTGTGCATCTACATCAAGGGTTTTTTTCTTGGTTAAATGCTTTGTTAAGTAAAAAAGTATTAGCAAAATGTGTATTAATTTTGCTCCCCAACAGACATTTGTAAGCACACCCACCTTCTATTACGGACATTTGTAAATGAACAGTGGTGTAAAAATTTTTATGCCTTTAAATTTGACAAATTAAAGACTGAGATTATATCTTGAAGTTATTATTTATTCCACTATTCACTCACTACTAACAATGCTACTATTCATCTACTATCAATTAATCATAGCCTTTAATTAATCTCAATTTTTGATTTGTCAAATCTAACGGTCAAACAAAATCCACACTAATTTCACTATTGAGGAATAAGGACATAGATTTATCTCGTTAAACATTTGTTAACAAAAGTTAAGGCCATTGTTACAGATAACAAAGGTTCTAGCCAACATTAGTGCCAAAAACTAATTTTTCTTTCTTTCAACTTTTTTTTAAAAATATTTTTATCTCTTAAGTCATTTATGAAGGTGCGTGACTCACGTCGGTAGAAACGGGTCGACGCGTTTGGCTCCGTTGGGCGATGGTGACGTGCAATCCCATTTTTGCAGGTTTTTTTTCGGAACTTTTGGAAGGACCGGGTGCTTGTGTTTGAGTAGAGTTTTGGCTTGATTCTCGGTCCATGTGGAGTGGTTTTGTGGACTCTGGGGGGACGGGTTTTCCCGACTGGGATTTTTGGCGGACACATGACCAGACGGCTTGTTTTTGTTAATTCTAATAAACCTATAATTCTAATAACACTATTTTATCCCTAAAACAATTTAATGAAGATCGTTTACGAAAATTAAAAGGATAATGACTGAATCTTTGGTAGTTGTTCGTATAATGGTTCTTTACATTAATATAAGTCGCACATGGTTGGTTGGTTAGCTTTAATTTGCAAATGAGTTAATAGTCTATATAAACAGCCAATTTCATTATTATTTTTTTCACATTGATTATAACTCCAATGTGTAAACGAGTTGGGAGTCTATATAAATAACATACTCTACTTATACTCAAGTTCAACGTGCAAAAGAGTTGATAGTCTATTTAAACAATCCACTCTATTAATATTTTTCCGACACTAATCGATATTTTTTGTAGGGGTGTTCGCGGACCGGATCGGATCGGATTTCTAAAAAATCAAGGACCAATCCGCTAGTTACGGATTTTCAAAAATGTAATCCGTGTCCGATTCATTAGTATACGGTTCGGATATGGATTTAATCCATGGATCACGGATCGGACACGGATTATCCACGGATTATGAATATATTTAAAAAAAATATATTTTCATTTCTAAGAACTAATGGATTGGATAAAATAACAACCAAAATTTTTGGGACTATTGAGAAGAAAGACTATGGAGAGAGTCGAGAGAACACCGAGAGAGACAGAGAAAATGAAAATTGCAAATGAAAAGAGAGATAGGTCATAGAAGGAGAAAATTCGACTATCGAGAACCTGAAACAAAATAAAAATGAAAAGAGATGGGTCGGTGTAATATTTTACTATTTTTTTATTATAATTAGTTAATTTAATTTTAAGAAAAATAAGAAATAAAATCTCAATTTTTATTAGTTTTATAATTAGTATTATTTTTATTTATTTTTATTTTTTCACAGATCGGATCAGATTAATCCGTGGATTACAAAATGTAATCCGTGCTCGAACCGCGAGTCATGAATCGGTAATTTTTAATCCGTGTCCGAACCGCGAGTCCACGGACATGCTCTAAACAATCCGGATCGGATCAGACCGGATTCACGGTTTACGGGTTTTTTGGAGTAGCCCTACTGAAACCAATTTGTTCCTTCTTCTGCACTTACTTTTATTTGGTCGTAAAAAGAAGGATATGGAACAAAGCTATATCCTTAGACAAGTAAAGAAGTAAAGCTTATAACATGTGAACTATTACTGAGCGTTGAGTGTGCTTCACTTCATGTTCTAGTTGCCAGTATAGTATGTCGATTTGGCGCATCTGTGCACCACAAGCTGCTTTGCAGTTTTTATGCAAATTACTGCCTTGAAACTCAGGATATCTTATGCCTTTGTTAATGATGAGCATTTCGTAGGTGTGCTATGGCCTGTTTCCTATCTGTCTGCACTCAGAAAATTAGTTGCTTGCTGGTTGTTAGCACATCACATGATTTATTGATAAAAAATGCAGCATATTTTTAAGGAAAAATTACAAATAGGTATCCAAACTAACATTTTTTTTTAAATAGGCATCTAAATTTTGATTTTTAACCAATAGGTATCCAAATTTTGATTTTTTTGCAAATAGGCATCCACGAACCACCGTTAAAAAAAATGTTAGTTTGGATGCCTATTTACAAATAACCAACTGAACTTTGAATTATTTTTTTTTGAAAATAACTGAAGTTTGGATGACCATTTAAAAAAAAAATTACTTGGGATACCTATTTGCAAATTTTTTAACTGCCCCGGCAGCAATTTAACAGTGGATGCATATTTGCAAAAAAATCAAAGTTTGGATACCTATTTGTTAAAAATCAAAGTTTGGATGTTTAATTAAAAAAAGTGTTAGTTTGGATACTTATTTATAATTTTACCTTTTTTTAATGTTGAAGCATGGGGAGACTAAACAGAAGTAGAGAAAAGCCTGTGATTTTTTGTGCACTTTGTCCATTTGAGCTCTCCAATTTGATTGCTAAAATTTTCAGCCATCTCATCTGTTGATGAGACCTTCACTGGCTTGGTTAATGGAGCACTGTTCTCTGTAATCTTCTGCAGGTTGCAATGCTGAGTCTTACAGTCATATTCGCAGCTGTTCACAGTGGGTTGGCTAGCTTGAGGGATGTGGGAGAAAAACTAATCGGAGAACGTGCGTTCCGTGTGATATTTGCTGGGGTGTCTCTTCCATTGGCTGTCAGCACGGGCGTAAGTTGCAAGTTTAATTTGCTTTTTGGTAACAACCGAATGTTCTTCTGCTGCTTTCTTTGTGGGTATTCTAGACTGTATTTTTAGAAGGCCTAAGATCACGTCACGTAGTTCTGCCTCCTGGTGGTATTTTATTCAGGTCTACTTCCTTAACCACAGATATGATGGCGTCCAATTGTGGCAGCTTCAAAGTGTACCTGGACTCCATCAACTTGTCTGGTTCTCTTCCTTTGTCTCCTTCATTTTCCTTTATCCTTCAACCTTTAATTTATTAGAAGTAGCGGCTGTTGATAAGCCAAAGATGCACCTATGGGAAACTGGAGTTATGAGGATTACCAGACATCCGCAGGTAACTGTCATGTACCTTCTATATCATCTGAAAGTTCGAATATCACTTTAATAAACTGTCAAACTCTTGGTTGTTTAATTTAACTTGATCATCGAAAGATAACCTGTTGTCTCTTCGCAAATGCTTTTTATGAGTTCCAATTTGGTATAGCTTTGAAGAGTTGTTTGGTGGTGCACCCAGCTCTGAATATGCTCGGCTTTTGTCTGTACTATATGGATGTCTCTCGTCTGTTTTTTCCTCATCCACTCCACCTCCTCTTTGTTGGGTTTAAATTATCTCTCATCATCCTTGTGCACTTCCCTTTGCTGCAATATCATAATTTAGCGTTTCTTTTCTCTCAGATGGTTGGTCAGGTGATTTGGTGCCTGGCTCACACAGTTTGGATTGGAAATTCTGTAGCAGTTGCGGCTTCTATTGGCTTAATTGCACACCATTTGTTTGGTGTTTGGAATGGTGACAGGAGGCTGGCCATACGCCATGGAGAGGCTTTTGAGATTGTGAAGAACAGAACGAGTATCATACCTTTTGCCGCAATAGTTGATGGACGCCAACAGCTACCTAAAGATTATTATAAGGAATTTTTTCGTGTGCCATATCTGACCATCACTGCCCTGACACTTGGTGTATACTTTGCTCATCCTATTATGCAAGCTTCAAGCTTTAAGCTGCACTGGTAGGAGGTGACAGTCTTGATAAGGAAAATTTATGCACATGTTCACTAATCAGAAAAGGATCTATACTTCGGAGGTTCATCATGTAAATACTCACGTCTTGGCTATCAGTCTTTTGCCACTATGTCTGGATTTTCATATTTGTTCTCAGAAACTGGTTCCGGCTGTTGGACACTTGTTAGCAGAAAAGGGCAGGAATATAGACACACCGGAGAAACAACATAGGGTTTTTCGCCAGTGTGCTTTGAATCCGTTGCGGCTGGAGTGGTATGTTCATTCTCCCCCCTCTCATCATCTATATCGGTAAGTATTATATAGTGTTCCATGTTGTATTTAAAGTAATTTTAGTATTCATTATACGTAAAGTTCTCTATTTTGGGTACTGATGATGGCCTGATCAAACTGAACAAGATTTCCCATTTACACTCTACTAGTCTCCCAGGTATATAGTTCGTTCTACGTTAGAGACAATTCAAATGCTAAAATTCTGATCCCATACTTCATCCACTGCTCCACACATTGTTGCCCACTTGCCCCCTATTTACCTTCCTTCTTTTTCGTTGACCCCTTTCTTTTTTCTTTCACCTTCACGAGTCACGGCTGGAGCCACCTTGGTTAACTTGATTTTAATTTTGTTTTGGTTCCTGGCTTCCTGCCAACATTTTGGTTTTGCTTTAATAATTTATTGCTTAATTGCTTTGATTATGAATCATGATTAACGATGTCACCTAATTTTTCAGAATGAAGAAAATAATGGACAAAAATATAAAAATATATTTCTTGGAAACAAACACGAAAAGAAACTTTTACTTCATCGTCATATCAAACCCAAATACAAATTTAATTCAGACAAGCTCAAATTAATCTTCTTCTTTCGAAACACAACGTTTTTTAAAATTAATTTGTAACCACGGTTTTTTTTCATCATAAGTAAGGATTTTTTTAAATGAAAAAATAGCAGTATAAAGGATATTTTTTATTTTTTTATGAAACGGCAGTATCGTTTTATTAAAATAAAAACGATACTACTGTATCATCCAAATAAAAAATAAAAAATGGTACCGTTTCTAACAGTGAAAAATGGCTGAATATTATTGTTTTTAACAATAAAAAAGCGTTTCACAAAAAAAAAAAAAAAAAAATTGCACGCACACCCGTTGGGTGTGTGCAAAGTACTTAGTTTTTTTATTAAACTATAATTTTTTAAGTTGCCCCCCCATACATCAATTCCTGGATCCACCTCTGGCTATGAGCATGCTAAACTGCTGATTGCTTGGAAGAACGTGAATTTTAGGGGTGCAGCAATTCTTGTTAACTGAGAGAACTGATAAGAGAGAAGCTACTCTGAGGCCTACACTAGAGAACAAGCATGATATATGCTAGAAGCCTAGATGTTCACCAAAGTTGTTTAGTATTTGGTACTTGAAAACGTGTTTCAGGTTATATTGCGCCATTGTTATAAGGAAAGATGTGTTAGACGGTTTATGCCTGTACTCTGGCTTACTAAATACCAATGATGGGATAATAATCAATATCACGGCTTAAGATAGCATCCGCTCTATAGATGTGAAGACACAGGTAAAGCTGTTCGTAAAATTTGTACCATACTGGGTTTGCCTTTTTTGTGGAACATCTTTTGGCATTGCTTGAAGGTTGGATAGTCTAAGAAGTCACGATTCAAACCTGCTAAAAGCTCTTCTGAGGGTTGTGTAAGCTGTGAAGAATCCATCTCTGTCAACTAGGAAGTTTCTTTTTTCCCCCTAAATGGTAAAAAAACAAGCAAAAGGAGAAACAACAGGGAGAAAAATAAAAATGAGAGTGGAGGGAACAGCTGGTTGTGCATGTGGGTACCGATTTCCCCCCTGAACATGGAAAATACTCTTCTTGTATGCATTTGGAGGGAGTTTGGATAGTGTTCTATAGGGTTGTTCCAAAAAAAACAGCTGTGGTTAAGTATTACATAGAAGGTTAAAAATACATTTCTGAAAATGATGAGGTCATAAGTTTAAGACTCTAAATTGGTAGATGCTGCTTCACTCATTCCGCTTGCTTGGACCCATGAAGCTGCTAGTGTATGTGATTCTTAAGTGCCATTTTCCATAAACAGCTCCTGTAACATTTAAACATGATTTTCTATCCATCTACAACTTAACATAGATGAATAGGTGTTCTGCTGTCATATAACTCTATATGAAGCCATCTCCAGGTTAATAAATGTTTTGAGTAACTACCTTTTACTGATCCTACCGGACCTACCCCGTAGTCCCAAGTATGGAATATGCATAAATAGATTGACCTGGAGTCAAATGCACCTTTTTCTGATGCTGATTTGGCAAGGCATGGAAGCCAACTAGTGTGTACTTTTTGGGTAACAATTCCGAGACCATGAGAATGAGATTGCTTTTTCCTGGTTTAAGCTCTTTCAACAGATTTCAGGGATTATGTCATGCCATTGTTGTATGTACATGTCCACTATGCACATTGTCTTCTTTGTAAAAAAACCAATGCTCATGTAAATAAATAAAGAGAATTCCTGGCATCGGAGTAATGTTAAAAATTGTATACCAAGCTATTCAATAGCATACTTAAGCTCAGTACATAGTGTGGTATACAAAGAACCATTTGAAGGGAAAAGATGGGCATGGCATCCTCGGAAAATTTAAGACAGAAGAGTAACAGAATCAGTAAACTAATGGGGATGCCAAATTTTGGTACATTCAAGCAGCAAAGATTTTAACCCAAGTGGAAGATTCAATCACGAATTCGTGATTCAGAGATGAGAGGGAGGGAAGAGGAAGTTATATCGGGTGAGAGGAAAGGAAAATCAGAATTGTTGTTGCCCTCAACCACAAGTTGGAACCATGGAAGCTGTTGCCCTAAACCCTTTGGCCTTGCCTAATTCATTGGACACTTACCGCCTCAAACACCGGAATTGACAGCCCACAACAAGGAATCGAACGAAATCTAATTAAGAAAATGACATTAATCGGATACTTACCGCGTTCGATTCTCTCGGATTCCTGGAATTCACCGGTCGCCGTCAACTACGAACACCGCACTCACCGCCTCAGGCTGCTCGCTAGCCGTCGATTCGCAGACCTTGTCACCAGCAACTCACTCGCTGCACCACGCCGGTTGTCGTGGTTGTCGAGCTCTGTTGCTCAAAAGGGAAGAGAGATTAGGGAGAAACGAGGGTTCAACTTGAGTAAGATAAGTGTGGTATTAATTAGGTTGGGTTTATGATTAGGGATAATTAATAAATTAATCAATGGGTATTGTTTTTTCATGCTCCTCCCGCCCGATTTTTGTTCTCTTCCCGCCGTTGATTTTGCACTATCCCGCAATTTATTCGGTTATAGAGAAAAAAATCATGGCATCCTTTAGATTTTTAACGTGTTAAACCTACTATTAAAATATTATATTTTCATAGTCTTTTTTTCTATTTTTATGGGAAAGGAAAAGAAAAGACAAATTAAATGTAATATTTTCAGTCTTTTTTTATATTAAAGTTATGACAGTTTAAAGATATGACTGTTTGAAGTTATGACTACTCTAAAGTATTGATCATCGTTAATGTAAAAAACTTTATTTAAAATTCATAAACTTAAAACCCGAAACACTATATATATACTAAACCCTAAAAACTAAACTATAAACAATATATACTAAACCTGGCCATCAAACTAAAACCCTAAATACTAAACACTAAAGTCTAAATATTAAACCATAAACCCTAAACTCTAATCAACCCTAAACCCTAAACCCTGCACCCTAAACCTAAGTTAAGGAAAACCCTAATTGTCAAAAAATACATAAAGGCCCATTTCGTAAAAATCTAAACCTTAAACCCTAAACAATCAAAAACCCTAATCAACCCTAAACCCTACACCCTAAACCTAAGTTAAGAAACCCTAACTGTCAAAAAAATCATAAAGACCCCTATCGTAAAAAATCTAAGCCTTAAACCCTAAACAATTTTAAACCCTAAACCCTAATCAACCCTAGATCCTAGATCCTAAACCCTAAGTTAAGAAAACCCTAACTGTTAAAAATACATAAAGGCTCCTGTCGTAAAAAACCCTCAAGTTTTAGGTCAATCCCCATACTGGGTTAACCGAAGTATGCATACCGAAGTGACAATCAAATCAATATACTTTAGTCTCCAAGATTAAAATTCTACTTTTTTCTTCTCTACTTATTTACTGATGAATAGTGTAATTCTCCTTTAGTGTAATAATAATTACTTTTTTGGTAAGTAATTTCATTAAAAAAAACTATGGATACAAAGTTACAAGGGGTATGCCCCAGGTAAACAAACAGATCGACCTAGGAAAAACAAGTATGCCAAAACAGCACACCATCATATACTAGTTCCTAACAAGAAACAAGCCATCGGAAAAAATTTGACAAAACCTCCCCTAAAACTGGAACAAAGGCCTGTTTCCATGCACATCCCGCATGGTAGGAAACAACCAAAATTAGCCTACAAACATGAAGTAAACCATGCACATCCCGCATGAATAGGCTAGAACACAAAAAAGACCGCAACTAACTCCGATGTCTCCCTCCGGCTCTGCTGCCTTTGCCTCTACCCCTCCATGATGGTAGAAAAGCAGCTACAACTTTGAAAAAGAAGCTAGAACTGTTAATGAGGTCATATCCCACACTCTGCAAGGGCCACCACCTCCCACATAAACAAGGAACTTTCCATCCAAACTGCAGAAAAAGGGACAAAAATATAAGTTCATGTAAGGTACGAAAACTTCTGAATATTTGTAGAGGACAATAAATACAAATAGGCCTTGGAAATGGGATGGTACCTGAAATCTAGATCATCTACAGTAGAATGAGCTTGCTCCTCATTAATAACAACATATGGAATGTGATTTTATCCAGAAAATTGTTAATAGAAAACTTGCGCATTTGTGAAAGGAAACTTGTCGAAAATA
>JAOWBR010184554.1:0-10487 GCA_028571145.1 Dionaea muscipula | reverse complement strand
CACCCTTGTTTGGCCATTTCCTGACTCGGCCTTACCTTCACTCGGCCGTACGCCCACGCGTCGACTCTCGCCCACCTGTCTATCCTGATCCACCTTGCCTAACCCCCTCTAGACTGATCTCTCTTTCTCTCTCTTTCCTTTCTGCATTCCCCGGTTTTCCTCGCACGTAGGAACTACCGGTCATTTTTTAGGCACGTGCTGACTTAGGTATCTAAGCGATCTCTCCGGAATCACACCCTGAAGTACCCTCTGACCTGTTTGCTCTTGCCCTCTTATGTCCTCCTTGGAGCGGATCGGAATCACCTCAGGATCACCTCCCACTCCTCCCCCGAGTCGACCGGGCCCACTCTACCGATCGGACCGGGATTTTGGTGTTTGTTTCTGGAGTGTTTTAGGTGCTGACCGCCCTTGAGATTTTCTAGGTACAACAGAAAGGTTGTGTTCGTAAGTTTCGAACTCGTAACATTTGGTCACGCCTGCTTTGATACCATGTTAAGGAACCAAATCTACTAAAAGATCAATCTTGTGATAGAAGACCAATAAATTATATTTATCTTAACAGTAATAGTTTAAGTCTGCTTTAATAGTCATTCTATGTTTTCTTAGGTCTTCCTCTTTTCCTCTTTCCTTCAATATGCACATATTTTCCTCTTCTCACAAGTGCATCCGGCGGTCTCCTTACCACGTGTCCAGTCCATCTTAGATGATTTTTTCTCATCTTATTCTCAATCAATACTACTCCTTCCCACTGATGAATCTCTATGTTATACTTTATGTTCTTTAAGGTTATTCTCTGCATCAATCGAAGCATCCTTATCTCCGTCACCCCTACCCTTTGTACATGACTTTTTTTGATTGTTCGGCATTTCGACTCATAAATTAAGGTTGACTTATTAGCTGTTTTATGGAACTTTCCATTAAACCTTATACATATTTATATGTTATCACAATTTAAATCGAGACTATGTCCTTTGGCTTTAAGATTATTCTCTGCATCAATCGAAACATCCTTATCTCCGTCATCCCTACCCTTTTACCTGACTTTTTTTTATTATCCAATATTCCGATTCATACATTAAGACTGACCTAATAGTTGTCCTATAAAACTTTTCTTTAAGCCTTATACATATTTATATGTTATCAGAATTTAAATCTCACACCAAATGTGAGAATACAAACTCATACGTGCCTTGATAAGTTTTTGATGTTGTTTTATTACGCCAAACAAACAAACCTAGTCACGTGGAAGCAACAACACGAATTACACTCAAACAAACATACTAGCTGAGCCACCTAAGGCACAGGTGGACTTGTGCTCAAACTGTGTCAAACATTGTGCAAGCCTCGTTGAACCATCTGTTCTAATACCATTTATTAGGGCCTAGGGGACAATGAAGAGGAGCCTAAATTTGGACCCAAAGATCCACAACCAAACAGACATTGTACAAGTATATATTGAACCTATAGTTGCATCTTAACTAAAAAATTTAAACTGATGAGTTATGAACCAACATACACTTAAACACTTGTGTGATATCACAATCTAAGTTTTATGTCGGATGTGAAAAACACCAAATCAAGAACAGTAATCAATGGGGAGAAAAGTAAATTTGTTGAATGTGAAAAACACCAAATCAACATACACATAATCTCTTTTTGGGAAGAAAAATTAAATACATTAGATAAATAGATAAATATCATCTCAGTGGTTGATAAGATGAGAGAAGGACGTCTACGCTGGGTAGACCACATATGGAGGAGTGGTGCATGCACCTATTATGGAGGTAGAGTCTGATATTGGAAGGTACGAGAAATTGAGGATGTTTAAAGATGACTTGGGGTGAAGTGATCCGTACGAACCTAACCATGCTGCAACTCACTATAGAAGATGATATGCATCGGACAAAGTGGAGGAGGCAAATAATTGTGATTGATCTCACTTAGTGGACACTAAACGTGTTACTGATGTTTATACGTTGCGTCTCAGCAAGCTTTAGGGGTGCATCAGTCGAGTTACTTTATTGTTAGGGTTTGATAGTGACTTTATGTAGTTTTAACTTTACCGTGCCCTGTCGTTCACTGTTTTTCATTTACATGAGTTGCATTTTTTGTTTCTATGACTTCTCCTACTGCCTTGTGTTCTTTGGGTTTTATATTTGTGTGAGTTGCAAGTATAATAAACCTTTGTGAGGTGTGCGTTAGTGCATTGGGACTCGTGCATTACCGCCATCGTTTACATTTCCCGATCATGTGTTACTATATTTATTATTATATAGAAAACTATCTTTGTTCTACCCTAATCTTTTTGGTTAGTTTAGAGCAGTGCGATTTAGATAGTCAATAATCAGTGCATTATATTTGTCGGATCCTACGTGTACGTATCTTTTTGGATACATGCAGTTGATCCCACCTAGTGGGAATAGGTCATGATGATGATGATGATGAGACAAATATCATCTCACCTATAGTTATCTACTCATAATTTTTCTTTCCAATATTGACGTAGCTGCTTGAATACTAGTTTCTTCAAAGATTACTGAATATTCAACAAAATTTTGTCATCGTCAATGTTGTACTATTAGTAGTGTTCTCTTTCTATGTTCGACCATTTGACTGGTTGACTACTTTAATTACCTTAGACGATTAAATAGTAAACGAGATATTAGCCTATAAGTTACTCGTTAAGTTACCTAGAAGGGAAAAATGACTAGTACGTAAAGTGTTTTCCTGAAAGATTCAATTTATGAGGACAGGTTCATCAAAGGGTAGACTACGGTCAAGATGTCCATGGCCAAATCTAGATCAATATATATTTTTCTTTTTTCTTGTGATGATGATGATGGTGATGGTGATGATGATGTAATCCTAGCAGGCGCTGCTGCGATGTTTGACATGGAATATGCAAGATGGTTAGAGGATGACCTGAGATACATGTCGGAGCTGCGAGCCGGGCTACACTCTCCCTTCTCAGACGGTGATCTGAGAGTGGCAGTGGATGGCTATATAAACCACTATGACGAGATCTTCCGGCTCAAGGGGGTTGCTGCCAAGTCTGATGTCTTTCACCTTTATACTGGGATGTGGACCACCCCGGCTGAGCGTTGCTTCCTCTGGTTGGGTGGGTTCAAGCCTTCTGAGCTCATCAAGGTTTGAACCTCCCTACATAAAACATTGATTGCACACCATTGGATCATGTTGAACATGGACATATAAATACATATACATACATACATATATATATGCACATACAGTTGTATAAAACTGACCAAGATAATTAGCATTGCAAATCAATGAACGGATGGAACAATATCGATAATCAGCTTTTATATGGCTCTCCCTTTACTTTACATGACTAGCAATGGTTTCTATGGGGCAAAAGAATGATTTGCTGTTTTGCAGATCTTAATAGCACAGTTGGACCCCTTGACGGAGCAGCAGCTGATGGGCATATGCAGCCTCCAGCATTCATCACAACAGGCTGAAGAGGCTCTAACTCAAGGTCTTGAGCAGCTTCAGCAGTCTCTGGTTGATACTGTTGCTGGGACAACTGTAGCAGATGGGATGCATCAAATGGCCGTTGCTCTGGGGAAGCTCTCCAACCTTGAAGGCTTTGTTCGACAGGTAACAAGACAAACCAACATTATTAATTTGTGCCATTTCAAGTAAGTTAATTTACAGTCCAGTAGAGTTCACAAGTAATAGGTTTTAGAGCACCATGAGAGCCTATTCTGCATACACTTTGCCACTCTTCATCTGACAACTATTCAGACCAAAACTAATAAATGGACATGGTACAGTAGCATAGCAGATTCTTTCAAGAAAACATGTTCTTCGAGTTTAATGACTTTCCAATAACCCGAGGCAACGACATTAAACTAAATGGCCTATAATTTGGCCTCCATAATGGCTACTCTAGCTATCAAATCACCTCAAGATCACAGATAATTTGCTTCATTCTAGTTGAGATCTTGGTTCTGATTTGCCGTTTCAAGAACAATCCAATAGAGAGCTAAGCTAGGTTTTTTTTACGACAAATAAATATTAGAAACGACTCACAGCCATGTAATAGGTGTAGGTTGTACCATCCTTTGATCAGGATCTGGTTATGGTAGGTGGTGAACAGAGGTTAAGACTTAGTAGCTTAATAGTTACCTACATTTGATATAGTGATGTTGTATAGCAATCAGCCAACTCCAGATAACTGCTTAAGCTTTTGAAGGTGGTCTCTTGCCAAGTATTGATCTTATGTAGGATGTCATAGTTGCTTGTTCTGATTTCTGACTATATATCTTGCTTCGACATATCGATATCAATATATTGACTTCTGTGCCCAATCTTCATGACGAATGTCAACAAGATAAACCACTTTTTTTAGACAAGACCTGTGATTGTACAAATCCTGCCGTGCTATGAGCTGCCATATTCCCAATAATGGTCACACGGAATCTAAATCAGCTATCCTCAACCTCATAGTTTAGGTGGTATCTTTGTTCCTCTAGTCATTCAAGACATCAAAATCCAATGAAGGCCGGCCTCCGGTTTCATATCTCAATATGAGGTTTGCTAACAACTGTAATACACCATGTCCATATTGCTACCTGTAATTTGCTTATCAAAAATTTATGATGTCCTATGCTTTATCGAAACCTACTTCACCAATGACTCAGTAGTTTGCTAAGAGACTGGCTTGTGGAACATACATACTTGAATAAAAAGCCAGAAACTGGAATAAAAAAACAAAAGTTACACTAGTATTAGAATTACGGTGGTTGCTTCAGTTCTTTTTCATGGTTCCACTTCTGCTAAGAAATCCATTCAGTGACAAAGGTTTGAATGCTAAGGTCTGCAGTAGGATTTTTCTTAAAATAGTTGAAATCTGCATAGAAGGGTTGATTAAAGAGTAATAACTACTAGTTAAGCCTAAAGCCAGCTACACCTATCTACAAGCAAAATAGGGAAGTTCAACCACCATTTCCAATACTGTCTTTCTACGTCATAGGATAGAAGAGTCAAAATGACAAAGAGGAGATGTCAAACCCTTATCTAACTAGTTTCCAGAGTGATGTGCAGGGTACATTGCCCCAAGGTCCATTTACGCTCGTTAATCTTGCATTGGTTGTGTCCTTCGTGATGTGGATGATTGAACTTGTTACTTGGACATACTTCTTGAGATTTTCGACTGTCTTGTGTTATTGTAGGCTGATAATTTGAGACAGCAAACTCTACATCAGTTGCGAAGAATACTGACTACCCGGCAAGCCGCCAGATGTTTTCTGGTCATTGGAGAGTATTATGGCAGATTGCGGGCTCTAAGCTCCTTGTGGGCATCCCGTCCAAGAGAGTAAGACCTCATCTAACACGCTTTAATGTTTATCCCATTATATCCCAAGAATGATATATACTTCCACATTACTCCATTCAGTGAGATTGCCATGCATGTACCTTAAGAAGTCAAATTCCAATATTTTGCAAACATTTCAGGAACTTCCCTAGCTTTTGGTCCTCTTAAGTATCCTCTTCCCTAGCTTTTGCCTGTCTCCTCAGACCAGTCTAAGGGACCAAGTATTAGTGGGGGAGAGCTATTTTCTGATCAGTACCATCAACCATGATAGACAAAAGAAGTTCATCCTGAGATGAAAGGTTAGAAGATAAGCTGATATGAGCTCTTTAGGATCCATGGATATGACCATCAGAAAAATTTTAAAATTAGATAAAGTGAGAATCTTTGGTCTATTAAGGTCTTGTCCAAAAATTTTTTGTACTCCAGCAGTGTAATAAAAGAATTTCGATAAGGAGGCAATTTAGATGGTGAGATTAAGCATGCAAATTTATTCAACTGTGCAAACATGTGTGTGGTCATGCCTTTTCAATTGTGGAAACGGTTATGCATAATAGAAAAGGGAAGACATTTGAGGGTTGAATGTTTAACCTATTGGTCTCGAATCTCGATGCTATTTTTATCCTTCTCATCCTGTGTTGTTTATGTCTCCTGCTATATTGGAGTGGCCAAGGACAAGATCCTAACTTTAGTTGCATGAATTTGTGGTAGGACTTTGATGAATGAGGATAATCCATGTCAAGCTGGTACAGATCTTCAAATGGTGCAGCAGCCTATGCCTAGCCAGTTCCCACCCTTCTTCAATCAAGACCCCTCACAATGAACTATGTTTCATATGGCTGCCTGCCTGCCTGCCTGCCCAGATGACCAAAGATACAAGCAGCCATCAACCATAGATAGTTTTTTTCCCCCCTTTATCTGGCTATTTATTTATTATTGTTCCTTCTCTCCCTTCCTCCTTTTTCCCTCGGCCCTTCTTCTACTATTACATGTAAATTAATTTATGATCACCATAGGGAATTAAGCTTCTGATGGATTGAATAGCAAGGGGGAGAGTAAAGAACAGTGTAAAGTTGTGCGGTTAAATATTGAAGTTTGGAAGTGGTTGAGGCATAGGAGATAGTGTGGTTGACAAATTAAAGTTACTTGACAAGATTAAAAATAGGAGGAAGATGTCGGATTAGTGAGAGTAATGATAACAGAGTAAAGTACCCTATTTTTATATTTTAGATTTTTCAGATACGACAGACTCAACATATAGCAGAAAGTTCAAAAAGGTCTGCCAATGGGTCCCATGGATCAAAGTGGACCCCATAGGTTGGCCTCACATCCCATAGGTGGATCCCGCCTGTGGGCCCGACGGTGGCCACCGCACGTAGGTCCCACAGCCCGAAGCTGGACCCCGCACATGGGTCCCGCAGCCCGAAGTTGGACCCTGAACGTGGATCCCACAGCCCGAAGGTGGACCCCACCTGTGGGCCCCGCGGTCCGATTGCACGCTGACCGCTGTCCGACTGTCCGCTGCTCAATAGGGCAGGACAACACTCTGGTCTCACACATCGGATAAGATCGAGACGTGGCGACCTGGAGATCAAACACACGGCGACCTAGAGACCCAACACTTGGCGATCTGGAATCCTAACACGCGGCGACCTGTGGGTAAAATGGTCATTTCATAAGTCCTAAGGGTTGAAATCAAATCCTATAAATACTCTCCTTCCTCCTTGATTTCAAGGATCCAGAAAACCGAAAAGATCCATAATCTTTCTTAAATTTTCTAGAAATAGGAGGAAGATGTCAAATTAGTGAATGGAGTACAGATAACAGAATAAAATACCCTATTTTTATATTTCGGACTTTTCAAATACGACATACTCA
This sequence comes from Dionaea muscipula, assembly GCA_028571145.1. Lineage (NCBI taxonomy): Eukaryota > Viridiplantae > Streptophyta > Magnoliopsida > Caryophyllales > Droseraceae > Dionaea > Dionaea muscipula. The sequence continues at coordinate 3,271 of JAOWBR010184554.1, read as the reverse complement.
AAATGTATCAAAAAGTTCAAAAAGGTCCACCAGTAGACCCCACGGACCGAAGTGGACCCCGCAGATGGGCCCCGCATCCCGTAGGTGGACACCGCCTGTGGGCCCCAACGCCCGAAGGCAGACCCCGCATGTGGGTCTTGTGGCCCGAAGATGGACCCCACACGTGGGTCCCACAACCTGAAGGTAGACACCGCTCATGGGCCCGAGTGAAATTTAATTTAGCCCCTGAACTATTAATCAGCATTCATTTTGGTATCTAATATTTTAAATTTTTCATTTTAGCGAATTTTTAAATTTTAATCAAATTAACCTCTAAACTTTAAAATTTTTAACTTAACCCCTGAACTTTTAAATAATTTTCAATTTGACCTCCCAACTTTTAGTTATTTTTGTTATTGTTATTATTTTTTAATTTATTTTGCTAAAAAAATTACAAAAAAAATTGAAAGTTGAGATGTCAAATTAAAAAATATTTAAGAGTGCAGAGGTTAAATTAAAAATTTAAAAGTTCAGAGGCTCAAATGAAAAAAATGAAAGTTAAGATACCAAAATGAATGTTGATTAACAGTTCAGAGGCTAAATTAAACTTCACTCCATGGGCCCCGTAGCCCGACTGTTCGCTGATTGCTGTCCAGCTGCCCTAGCTTGATAGGGCAGGACAACACTCTGATCCCGCACATCGGATAAGATCGACACGTGGCGATCTGGAGGCCGAACACACGGCGGCCTAGAGGCCTAACACATAGCAACCTACGGGTAAAATGATCATTTCATAAGTCATAAGGGCTGAAACCAAATCCTATAAATACTCCCCTTCCTACTTGATTTCAACGATACAGAAAACCGATAAGGTTTATAATCTATTTGAATTTTTTTATCTTTTAGGTCTCCGGCTTTGTGATAAGCAAACTAATTTGACCGTCAGAACGACTTTCCGAGGACTAGCTCGAGCCTGTTCTGACGAACTTTTTCCTGTACAGATCACGAGACCTACGACTTGTGGACTCGACAATAAAGTGAAGTGATTTAACGTACAGAAAAAGAAGGATAACCGAATTTTCAACCGTTATCAAGTACATTTCTTCGAATTTGTAAGAATATAAAGGAACATAAAAAAAATTAAGTTGATGAACCACACAATAAAATTATACGAATAAAGCGGTAAAGAAAAGATTAAGAAAGGTTAATAAAGTATCAAAAAATTATTTGTATAAATTATACGAATAAAGCGGTAAAGTATCAAAAAATTATATGGTATAATATAGTTAAAAGCTCTATCAATATCAAACACTCTGTTGCTCCATCAAATGTACATGCACCAAACAGGAATCCACTTAGAAGAATGTCTGCTAACACCACCAAGTGATTGCCTAAACACGAAATGAACAGGGCAGCTTGTATCTAACCTGGTAGAACTTCACTCAAAGTCCTATCTTCAGCAATGAGGAGCTAGAAACAAATCTTGTATTACCTAAATGCATTTACTCAAAAAAGAAATGTACTTTGGGTGGGGAACAAATCCTAGCAAGTAACAGCCATGAAACAGAGAAAATGATGCCACGGGGAGATCAAAGAAGGGTACCTTTTTGATGCTAGGTGGACTTTTCAATTTTGCAACTGGATAACTGCAAGTCTTAGAACTTCTGATATGAGAGAAACAACAGAAAAGTAGAAGAGACTTTAGAAAGATTGATTCAATAATGATTTTAATCTCAAAATGCAAATGCACCAGCCTTCACAACAACTCCTTTGATAATGATGTCAAAGATTGATTTGATTAGATAATGATTCTGGAATTTGAGTTGCAAGAATGATGTCAGGATAGTCAGTATCAACTCCTTCTAAGTTCCAATCAAACTCGGTTTCCTCATCAACTGCTATGTCTCTAGCATTCACAACTTTGTTTGCCTTAGGATTGAATACCCGGTATCCTTGGACATTGAGGCTGTAGCCTATCAAAAAGCACACTTCTCAGCCTTCTTATAAAGCTTGTCTCTTCTTGTATCTGGTATATGCACAAAACACATGGAGCCAAAGACCTTCATGTGTGAAGGAGAACGTTTTCTCCCATACCACGCTTCAAATGGAGTCATATCCTTCAGACTTAGATGGAAGTCTATACACCTGTATTAGCAGCTTCAGCCCAAAACATCTCAGCATTTGCTTCTCAAATAGACTCCTAATCATCTCCATTGTGGTTCTGTTTTTTCTTTCAGAAACACCATTTTGTTGAGGATTGTAAGGAAGCGTAAGCTGATGATTAATGCCATTAACTTGGCAGAATTGCTTGAACAGAGACACAAACTCACCTCCATTGTCAGTTATGATCGCCTTCATTTTCTTCTCACTTTCTGTCTCCACCAAAGCTTTTAACTTCTTGAAAATAGAAAACACTTCAGACTTCTCTTTGAGGAAATCAATCCAGCAGAATATGAATTTATAATCTATGAAGATGATGAAATACTTTGCGCCATTGAAGGGCACCACATTGAAAGGTCCACATACATCTAAATGAATCAGCTCAAGTTTCTCCACTGCCCTTGTAGCTTGATTCTTTGGAAAAGCCGCCTTCTTCATTTTTCAAAGTTGACAACCTTCACAAAACTCCAGGTTTAGGTTGAACATGAGGCATGTCTTCTGCAAGCCCTTTCGAGTTCAGTTTCTTTATAGACATAAGATCAAAATGGCCAAAACATTTGTGCCATATTCAAGCATCTACTGCTCTGCTTGTTAATGCTTACAACAACAATACAACCTCTTTCCATTAGGTGAGGTCGATCGCACCTACATGCATCAGAGATCCGACGAAATATAATACGTTGGTTGTCGCCTACCTAACACGCGTTGTCCGCATCCAATCCACCGATTAGGTTTGAGCTAAAAAAAATATTATATAATAATATATAGCAAAATAAATAGCAATAAAACAATACAAAAAAAAAAAAAAAAAAAAAAAACCAACATATACTACTAACTGATGAATAACAGTGTATGATAATGTTTAAAAACCATATCAACATCCATAAAGACAAACAGATGTGGCCTAACATACTTCACGGTGTTGACCCTGAATGCGCCTAACATACTTTACGATGTTGACCCTTTTTGTATCCTCAACTCGCAGCTCTCCCACCTCTGTATCACCTTTTATTGAGAAGCCTCTGAAAGTAGTTACCCTAACGCGACTTGATAGCTTCCTCATTCGTCAGAGCCGAGTGGTCTTCCCCTTTGATACATCTCACATTGCTTACATCACGACTTTTTCTACCCC
>JAOWBR010184543.1:0-10487 GCA_028571145.1 Dionaea muscipula | reverse complement strand
GGGCTCAGATGACTACATGAGAAGAGTTCATGAAATTTAACTTTTTTCCGGAAAAATAGCTTTGCGGCTTTGCGTTTTAAAAAACAAAAAACAAATAATGATCCGAATACAGTTAAAGCAAACAGTATCTTAAATTTTCAGCACCCATGTAATCGTTATGATAGAGAGTTTTACTATCATTCTTGGAGGTGAATCATTATATTCTAATTTCTTTCTCATCAGTTAACTTCAATCCAAACAGCGGCTCCACACGAGGGAGCTCCTAACTGTGAAAGCTACACATCACATGTATCCAATTCCAAACAACAAATTGGGCTGCTCTCTCTACCTATGAGGCTATGAGAACTTCCTATTTTATAATATTTCCTCTTCATAGGAAAGGTCCCCTCTTTTTAAAATGAAGTTCACTACAAAGAAAGAAAGAAAGAAAGAAACAGGGATTATATATTATACTGACTTTGTCATTCATTTCATCCTACTTTCGTATACTCTATCACGCTCTGACGGATATCTTCCAAGAAGGAGACGAAGCCCTGGAAACTGGTGAATCCGCTTCCATCAACATGCTGCTCTTCAATGAGAAGGTTGTCAAAAGCTGAGGCATCATCCTGCCCTCCCCGGATAAACATGAGTTTGGGGGTGATGCTTCTCTCTTGTTTCAATTTGTTTATTGCCGCCCTCAATAAACCTGAAGCAGCAAGGGACAGATATCAGATAATATTTCTTTTTATTCCCCCTTACCCCTTCCCCATATTGTGATGATGATACAACATGAGACAAACAACAATTGGGGCTAGGCTAGGCTAGGCTAGGCTAGGCTTACAGTCGTGCGGGGGAGGAAACGGTAGTGAAGGATCGGCAGTCGCAGAATAGAACACTATCAGAACTGTGAATGCATCAAGCAGGAAAATCGGACTTCCACTGGTAGTTAATGCAGCACGACTCAAAGAATGACGAGGATATGCTTGCTTGTCCGGAGATGTATATGATGTCAATACAGGATATACAGCACGTTGCAGAAAACTTGGCTCCATTGCACTGCATCACAGGTTTGACTTGAGACAACAACAACAACAACAACTTCTTTTGCAATTTGTTATTATAGTAATGAGAGAGAAAAAAAATTGGACCCCAGATTTAAGGAACTTCAAAAAAAGAGTAACACCTCCTCAAATCAAGGCTGCTTAAGACTAATCAATGCTAAACTGGCAACAAACAAAGCCATCTCCACAGCTAGATGATAGTCTGATGATGGATTGGTCATCCAAGACTGGAAAAACAGCCTGCCCACAGCTTAAAGCCTTTTAAACAGGTTATTGCATGTTCAATTTCTCTCCATATAACATCGAGATTCATATAGGATACCTGTGGGTACTTCCTAGATCTTTTTGGCTTAAATGTCCCAGGAACGGAACGGACTAATAAGTAAGAAAACCTCATTCCAATCAGTGACCTAATTTCCCAGCAGCATTTAACCACTAACAGGAAACAAGACAACTCAAAGTCTTCAACCTAAACCTCCACCTAAAAATATATCTTGCACATCCCCAACTAACCCAACACATGTTTTAGACATGGAGAAGCTGATGAGTAACTCATCAGTGATTGGCAATTATGATTATACCTATTTGCTTTTCTCCTTCGTCATTCATAAACAATTTCAAAGCAATCTAACAAGTGAGGCAAGTACCTCACCTGAAAAGGCATTGTAGGTATATTCGATAATCAGGATGAATTAGCTCTTCATGGAGCCGGAGAAGGGGATTTCGAAGCAAGGCAAAGACTAATCGAGGTAAAGGCTGTAACTGTGGACACTGAGAGAATGATATGTCAATATCAGCAGCAGCTGTAGAACCTCCACCACCGTACTGAATCAGTTGTTTGCAAGCTTCATTGTACTGAGCTGTGAGAATTACTAGCCAATCATGCAACAAAATCCTGGCCTCCCGAACCCCTTGCTCAAGAGATGCTAAGATGACCTGGACAGAAGTAATAAAGACTTTTCACATCATTTAGTAATTGAAAATTACAAATGGATCGCAGCCCCAAAAGGATACGAGTTATCAGCGAAAGCCCAACGTTGGTTTATCATTTTATGTACACACACACCTCAGTGTGCAAGCTCCTTCAGTATTAAACATGGACTCAGCACAAAGAAACCACCACAGGTACTGAAACATAATTTGGCAAACACCAATTCAGGATACTGAGTCACAAACAATTGCTCAAATTGCTAGTGTGAAGGAACCACTATGTCTATACAGCTGCTTATGCTGTAAAGTGAACGCCCAAGATAGATTGAACGAAGAATTGATATTCCCAAAGTTACTTTTTCTCACTCAAACTTTCCCTCGCTCGATAAGGGAGCTACTCCTATAATTTACTGCAGACTGGCTATTATTGGACTCAATGTTGTTAGTACTGGGGATGGCACATACGCAACTCAACTGCAGGATGTATGGGATTCTACGGAAGAGCTATCGTAAGGCCAAACAAGGAACACTACTGGGTAAATGTCACCTTTCAGTGCAACTCCGAGTCAGAAATGCTATCCACAGAAAAAGGGGGTTCTCAACAACCAAGGAATGGCGAGGCGGTTTGAAATGCCCAATACAAGGAAACAGAAATTAATATAGTATGCAAAAAGAATACGTACCTTGTGAACTAGGATTGACAAAACCACCTCAGAATCAACACTATCATAGAGTTCATTAATATTTCTAGCAGTTCCATATTGCAAGGTTCTAATCCTCAGCCGTCTTTTAAGAGAAAATTTCGGCCTGCAGAAAACAGTCAGCAATATAATTTCTTTCAACAAACCAACAGAGGACATACTCCCTATAAGGAAGGGAGGGGAGGGAAGGGGAAGGAAAGAGAAATTGAATAAATTTCACTTTATTTGAAAATGGATAGTAAGAGCATCCACACTGCAAAGACAAAAATGGAGACAGAGCCAAAATTGGATCCAACTTCAACAAAATATCTCCACATTGGAGAGCCAAAAATTTTGGCAAAAAATGGCTTGGGCAAAAATTGAGGCAAATTTGGCTCACTTTTTGCCTCAAATGAGAGTCAAAAAATACAAAGGTAAAAAAAATTGTGCCAATGTAGAGGTAAAGACAAAAAAAAAAAAAAAAAAATTGGCTCCGGGTATTTTTTGAGGCAAAAAATGAAACTTGGAGACATTTTTGCCTCACCAATGTGGTTGCTCTAAATGGAGGATAAAATGCTTCCCCACAATTAACCACCAAATTGGTGGGAAACAATTTGTGGTAATACATATTCAAGCACGTGGCAAATTTTTCACCTCCTTTAACTACTTTTTTTTCCAAACATGGTTAAATGTTTTCTTCCTCTTCCTTCCCCACCAGTTCAACTCAATCCAAACATACTGTAAACCTGATATGAAGGAGAAAGACACCCCATATATCATCTTATGACAAAATCACGATGCCATATCCCCTTATCTATGTATATTCCTCTATTCTATTCCACAAGCATCATTTAATGAAGTACGTGAAAAACCAATAGACAAACCAATTTTTCTATTGGGATGCCTAATTCCATATAATGAGATGCCTTGCAATTTCATATAATGAGATTCCTTGCTATTCCATATAATGAGATGCCTTACAGTTCGATATAATGAGAAGCCTTGCAATTTCCCAATAAAATATGGTCAAGATGTCAAGTGAAGTTGAATAACTGTACTTGCAAATCTACTCAATAAAGGAAGCATTAAAAAGACAGTGAATGAGATCTTGCAATAATATTCATGTGGGGATGATGCTTGAAACTCAAGCAAAACGACCACCACAGATGAAATGCTGGAAGAGTTGATCTATTTACTGAAAAGAAGCTTATTCCTTTTTTCTGCTCTTATTTTCAGGGGGGGGGGGGGGGGGGATTTAATGGGATGACCCTATCCATAACTGCATTGAGTTCATTAGTTTAAAGTTTGTGGAATTTGATTAAGACATACAGTTCACTCATTGTAACAAATGCCCGAAGTAGATCTTAGTGTGAAAGTTCTGAAATCATTAAGCAGATTAGTCATTTTGAGAAACCATAACCAACTGTGCAGCACACTCTTAAGGACTGCAAATATGACCAGTCAGAAAGAGATGGACAAGGAAAAGAAAGAGTTGATGTCTGTTCCATGCTAGCAATAAATAGGTGTGTACATTCTGCAATCCAATTACCATCGTATGTTGTTTCTTGTCACTGCTCTCTCTCCCATTTTATTTATCAGAAATATATTTTAGGGACACCGACCACCACCACTTGCATTTAGTGGTGAATAATTCATTTACTTCGCATGACGTCCTAGTAAAACGGAATAGCAGTCATCAAGACCAAGAGCACCCAGCTTATATTTCTTAGTACTCTCATGAATGAATAGATGACTGAGTTCCTAGTACTTGCTATCAGATCTCTGGTGAAGATTAAATATGCAGACAAAAGTACCAAGCACCCCATTCATCTATCCACTCATGAGAAAAAAGAATTCCCAGCTCTCAAACACAATATGAGGTGATGAGAAAGTTCGGTAGTTGTGAACAGAATACTTCCTTAAACTTACCTACTCCCATAACTCAACCCTGAGTTTGGAAGCTCCTCAGGTGGCACAATCACAGTGTACTGAAATGCCATTTGTACCACAGGCGGCTCCGAAGTGTGCCTGTGGAACATGCACAAGGACCATAAGTTGCAGTATTTTCAGTTTACACTGCATAAATAAATTCCGGAATGGATCTGAGAAGAATCATTATGCACCTGGAAAAGCCTTCAACTTTGGCAAATTCAAAGTCGTAAGCATATGTCACATAAGAATCACAGCAAATAATATGCTGAACATCTTCGTACTGCGGATCTGGGAAAAAATGCCCATACTGCATCAGAAGAAAATGAAGGTGGGCACATAAGGTCCAGAAAGGTTAGAATGGTTTGACAAATATAGGTTAAGTGACATGAAATAAAAACTCACAGAATGACCAATTTTGAACTCGGTAGAAGTTCTCAATCTAAGGACACAGTTAAAGGCGTATGGGCGGCTTAACATCCGATACCTGTAACGATATTTAGCCAAAGAATCATTGAACATATTTGACAAGTTGAAACAGTATGGCATGCTTTCTCATATGAAACATCAAACCATTTTCTCCAGCCATATTTCATATGTCAAGTTCAAAATATGTAGTCGTGTATTGTGACTATTGTCTTAGTTGAATCAGAATGACAGAAACCATTACAACAACAACAACAAGGTCATTTCCTACTAGGCGGGGTCGATCACGTATATCCGTAGGATGCACGCACACAGGATCCGATAATTTTAGTGCGCTGACTGTTGACTACCCAACACATACTGCCCTAACCTAATCAGAAGATTAGGTTTGAACTACAAACACTATATCAGGTACTAAAACAAAAAACAATAGACAATAACCCTATCCCAAACAAATGAAACAAATATATATATCCATCATACTTAAAAAATTGAACGTATGCTACTGGATGATAATGTATCAGAATGTATCAGAGCACAACAAAAGGCCACAGACAATACATAAAAGGGACTCGACCACCAAAAAACAATCTCACATCTAACAACTATCATATACTACAGTAACCAATTACTAACATATGCTAAAGAATAACACTGCATGATAATCTATACAAAAATCACATTAACAAAAACCACAAGCAAGAATCCCCAATACATGCCACAAGTTCAGTCACAAATTCCAACTCCTGCTTCTACTCCTATCACGACTACTCCCACTAAGCTCGGTTGGTCACCCGTATCCGCATACGTCATTTCGTCTGAAATACCGCATCCTCTACAGTGAATTGTAACATGTCAAGGTCCATATGGATTACTTCATCTCACGTCTTCTTCGGTCGCCCCCTATTTCTCTTATCTCCCAACACAATGAACTCCACCTTCCTAACCAACGTATTTGACGGTCTCCTCCACATGTGACATGCCCAACGTAGCCGTCCCTCCCTCATCTCATCAATCACTGGCGCCACTCCAACTTGTCGACGAATCTCTTCATTCCTTATTCTCTTCCTAGGAGTAATTTCACACATCCACCTCAACATACACATCTCTGTCACGACGACCCTCTGTGCATGACTCTTTTTTATTAGCCAACATTCCGTCCTGTACAGTAACGCGAGTCAAATAACAGTTCGATAAAATTTATCCTTCGATTTTAAGGTACTCGTCTATTGACGGAACATCTGAGACGACTCTTCATTTTTGGCAACCCATATTAATCTTGTGGGTTACGTCTGCAAATCAAATCGCAGGCCGATAGAATGGCAAAAACCATTTAGCTTATTAAAGTAATCAGAACATATTGGCACAACTAAACTATCCTGTTTTTCCTGAATAATATTTGGCACTCACATATCTTGAGGAAGTGTAGAGTCTTCAGTACTGGGATACAGGAATAGGGAGCCTCCACTTTCAATACTTAAGAACTTTAAGGATGCCAGATCTGTATATTCATTTGTAACAGCAAATATGTCCACGCAGACACCTGCTTGAACAGCGACAGCAGCCTGTGAAATATATAAAAAAGCTTATATTTCAGACAAATAGCAATCATTTCAACCGCAACTAAATGAACATTACCAGTTCCTTGTAAAAAGGTGTCTGCTCAGGAAGTAAAGCACGGTCTGCATCCTCTCCTTTACTAGCATACTGCTCACCGTAGCGTCTGGTATCAAGTTGTCCAGCTCCATAATCAGGAGCACCAGACAAGAAGGCAAAGACTCTAGCTGCAAGTGAAACACAAATAACATGATATTGATTATCTTTCAATCAGACAAATTGTACTACAAAAAGATAATTAACATGTTAGATTGTGGAACACAAAGTCCATGTAACAGAAGAACTAAATATTCCACAGATTTATACCCAATGCGAATGTGTTGCCATATTCCGACCCAAGGTAATTGAACAGAGCCTCCATTGTAGCCCCAAAACCCCTACCACCAAGTAAAGCACTATCTAATCCTTGACCAGCAGCAGTGGTTCTTTCCCACGAAGTAGTTGGTCTTAGTGTTTCAAGTGCTGATGCTATCTTCTCTTTACAAGTTTCCACCTGCACCAGCATATAAGAATTCACAGGTTAACTTTGAATTGAAAAGAGATTATCAAACGAATTTATCTATGGCTCTTTTAGGTCATTAGTCAACAAAAGTTTGCTAAAAAATGTTTTAAATGCTCAAGAAGAGCACAAGGAAAAGAAGAAAAGGGAACATTGAGGAAAACATACTGGGGCCAAAAATGACAACAGGGGCATGACATCCTCAAGATCAATTCGTATGGTGCCATCTGAATCTGAAGGAATGAAAACATTTTTTACAACTGGAACCGGCCCTTGGACATCATACAACCCTAACTTGTGGCTGAAGATAGCAAGACCAAAGAGTGCTCCTGGTCCAAGAGCTGTACAAGAAATGAAAGTTGCTCACCATTACAATTTTTTTGAGAAAGAAAGGGAAATATAGTCATAAAACACAGACATAAGATTAAATAACCAAGAAGAAGGGATAACCATGGAAAGCCATCAAGATTGAAGAGATAAACAAACCTTCCAGCGCGGCTAACAATGCACTCTTGGTAAGCTCCAGAAACTCTTCTGAAGCTACAGACAGTTAAAGGAGTTTACAACAATAAACAGATTAAGCATATAACTACATTTGGAAAAAAAAGAAAAGAAAAGATAATCATAACAGAGAGTTGGACATTGTTTTGATACTTGCTCCTGGGGGTATTGTGAAATGCAATGAAATGGTGGTTGAGGAAGTGGGGTAGGGCGGCTCTATTATTCTTTTATATATTCTATTCGATTGTTTGGCATTTTATTCTTAATCTGACTGAAAGTACACTTAATATAGCTATGAGAAGGAAAAGCTGCCTAGCATGCTCATCGGCCTTATCTATTATATGAAAACTGGGCTTGGCTAACTAGCTTCATCCATCATCCGGTATTCAAATACTCAGCTGCTTAATATCTAACCATAACAAGCAAGACGGTAGGGGACTATGCTCTCATGTTGAGAGCAAACTATCAAACTATGGCATCGAACATCAATCTTCTAAATAGTAAAAACTATTCATCTAAAAGCATGGTTGAGGCTATGCTCTCATGTTACTAAGAGCAATACAGTAGGGGACAAGTTCCAAGGTCAATCCCATTGATTCAAATTATAAAGCTATTAACTTTCTTCTTCCAGTACATCAAGGGCCCAGTATAGGGAAGTTATACTATGAGGGACAAGATGTGAAGTCAATATCACATGTAATATACCAACAGTTTCAGTCTACTTCAATGAGTTCATATCTGGCATTTGATAAGCTAGCAATAGAAAGAATATCTTACAAGACAAATCAACTGCCGCGACATATACCGGATGAGGCTGCATTGACTCTCCCTCATATCCTTCCACTGCAACAGAGATCAACCAAAATAAGTATAATAGAAAAGCCTATACCCCTAACAAAAACACCATGATGTTTTTCTGGTACAGACAGAAATACAAAAGCAGAAAGTTTACACCCTTCAAAAGTAAATATTCAGGGTTTCACCTTTAAAATTATCTTAATTAGAGCAAAAATAGTGCACAGGCATCAGAAGACATAAATCTACCAGCAACTGAAGGATGCAAAGGAAAACTAACTCTGCTTATGTAGACACAGGTCTCCTAGTTTTTGTTGTTACACTACCCAAAAAAAAAATGTAGCACAAAATGATGCACCACGCATGGATGAGGAGCGGCATGTTAAGCAACGAAGTTACCCAGGGCTAGAGGCAAAAAGTGACCCATCACAAAATCCCATTAGTTTGGACAACTTGTGAACTTTGATATCATCTAAACCAAGCAAATTCAGAACAACTTATCCCACCAAAAATTTTTGTACAGTGCTTTGCAAACAAGAGATCTAACATATTTTCATACCCATGTACTTCGTAGTTCTCTTGACATCACAATAATTGTTGTTGCATAGGGCTTGACCAAATAGCAGATGATTTAGCAAATTCTGTTAACAGTGATAGAACACGACAGTCTCCCCAATGGCGGAAGGAGAGGGAGGGGGGGGGGGGGATGGCCCCTCTCCCCTAAAAATAAACTAAAAAATTATATAGATATATATTAGATAGTGTTCAGAAGTCATTAAGTTTTTTTATGATGAGACTTACCGACTTGGCCTCCGTGTTTTGTTTTGTGATGAGACTTGACCCTCTCATATCAGAAAAATCTCTCATAATATTTCTTTAAACAAAAACTACAATGTTTTTCCTCTCCACTCTGCGGTTCTTCTTTTCAAATGGGCAAATCTAATATTTATCCTTTGATTTGGAGGAATTCTCAATTACTATTAAATCTCTATCTTAGAAAATTCTTACATGCTATCTTATATTAAGACGTTGATTATCAATATGTATATTTTTTCATGTTATGATAGGTTGATACGACTTATTTTAACTCTTCTTGTATCAACTGCAACTGTCGTGCGAGCTTTTTCAACAATGAAAATTGTGAAGACAACTTCACAATAAAATGAACAATGATTTTTTTTAGACTATTTGCTCGTCTATTGAGAAAGAAATTGTTGAAAAGTTCACAACGGACATAATAATTGATGATTTCAATACGATGAAAAGTCGAAGGTCCCGATTTTAAAAATGATGACTATAAATGTACTTTTTTTTTTGTTTTGTGAAGTATTTTCTTCATGCTTTCATTTTATATATGTATTTGTCATCGTAAATTTACATGCTATTTTGGCCTGCTCCATACATTATGGTTGGTTCCACCCCTAAGTCACCCCAACTCCCAACTTATTAAAACATGATCGAATTGTTGCTACTGCTACATCCAGATTGAAAATTAACATATAACGTACTTAGTCAATCCCAGAAACGGTAACACAAACTTCACCAAAAGGAATCCTTTTAAAGGATATAATAGAATAGCAGAAATATATATATAAAACCATAAACCTATTCATCATATGCAGGGAATCAAACCATAAAAAAATTTCACGAGTCCATGGATCAGGGAAGTGAGCATAGAGTAGAATTATACAATTGCAAACACAGGGAATTCCATGCTACATAGAAATCCAACAATGCAACACGACAGGAGGAGACAGAGACATACGGGGCATCTCGAGATCGATGAAAGAGGAGGACATCTCAGGGTATGACTGAGGGTGCGAGTACTTGGAGATGGCCTGAGACGAAAGGCCATTGAGGGTGCCGCAAAGGGAGCAGGTCCACGCCCACTGATCGAGCTCGCAGTAAGTGTTGAAGTAGGCCCAGCAGTTCTCACACCTCGGGAGCAGGTCGCCGTCAGATCCGTACGCCGGCGGTTTACCGTTCTCGTCGGTGACGGAGAACGGGGCCACGGTGACTCCCCATGGAAGGCCCGACGAATCTTGGGCGTCCGGGTCGATGGGGAAC